>CACTHL010000119.1:0-166551 GCA_902712375.1 Dioscorea dumetorum | reverse complement strand
ATTTAGAAATTGTTTTATGGTGATTTTAAACTAGTAGCAAAATAATAATTCCAGTGAGCCATCTAGTGTGGTCATCATAATCTTCTGGTGAACATTCACTATCTTGTTACCAAGATGATGTACCTACAATGGACCATGACAACCTCTTCTTTTTTTGTTTTTAGGCAAATTTTCTTGGGAGTACAGCAGCTTCATACTCCTTAGAGTGCATCTCCATGAATCCATTGTGTATAACTGATTCACTTAATAAGAACCTACCGGCCCTGAGTGGCTCTGGTGAAACTTGTTTCTATGTGGCATCAGCAAAAATGACAAGTCTGTATCTGAACTTCAGAAACTGGGTTGGAAGATCATATACCAGAGTAAGACTTATTTTAAGTGGATAATATTATATCCTGTACAATGAGTAAGCGGTGAATGCTTTGTGCTTTCGGGTGACCACAAACAACCATTTTTTTGGTTAACTGAAATTCTTTTCCTATTTAGGCGTTGACAATTTGCCCACAATAAACAAAGATTCTCTACATATCAACCAATTGGAAGAGCTGCCATTCATTCTTTCTGGTTTCAATAAAAGGTTATTTTAAACTAAGTTACATTGTTTTATTTTTTCCCAATTATATACTCTGATTGGTGTGATTTTGAACTGTTTCTAGAGTTTAGTGTACCCCTTTGACCAACTTTTGTGTCATTTGATTCAGGAAGATGACAATGTGATCGTGGTTGGATTTGTCATGAAGCCATCACGGGAAGAGGATTTTGCCAAGGCAAGTCATAGTGTAAAAATATAAACTGGCAGCTGACATGTTAACTGCTGCTGATATGTATTTTGCCTGGATTTTGTCAGAGAGGTGCATTTCCCATGTATCCTACTCAAGATGGACTGATGTTTGTCCCTCTCACACTAGAGCTTCCTTTAGAGGTTCAAATGCAAGCAGTTGATGCAATTCTTCATAAAGCAACTGATGAGATCATCAGCATTGACCTGAGTTCTTCGGTTGATTTACCTAAAGGAATTTGTTTCTCTGGTGGAATGTGTGAACTAGAAAGGTGGGTTAACTGGATAGTATCATCACAACATATTAAAATTTTTCAGAATCATGCAGATAGTTAGATAAAAGTGACTTCTTGAATATTACATTTCATTAATGGAGCATGATGAGTTTTTGCAGTTGTACCTTATCATTTCTTTTAATGATTTACCTCTATTTTGGCTCTGGATATACATTATGAATGCAAATAACTAAGGGAATGCTTCCATGGTCATTGTCTTTCTTCAGAGTGTTTTTACTTTTTTATCTTCAACATGATGCTTAGTAAGATTGTGATTTGGGCTGATTTGTTTAAACCTTATGTATTTCTCAGAGCTGTCTTTTCAAAGTGCATTACTATTTCTTCAATCCTTAGGAATTCTAAAAGCTGGGGGTCATCATACTCTCAGATTTCCTGTCAATTCCTTTCATAATTGTTGGACATATAGTGATGAATATATAAGTGTATGTTCTTATTAGTGTAGGCCAAGTCTGTTATTTTATTGTCAATTTGTTAGGCACTGTGCAATTAAAGGCTGCAAGCTTGCTTTTATAGTTCGCTTGTTTGCTTGGATTCAAAATTTATGTATTGAGCATATCTGATGCCAGTTTATCTTTGTCATCGAAATATGGATTTTATTGTTTGCTTTTTTTAAATGATTTAAAATTAGGAGAAAATCTTTTTGTGTATTGCGGCTTACTCCGCTAAATTCTCTTCAAGCTATTAGAATCATTACACTGTAAAAAACTTGTTATTTTGTTTTTCTTCCCTCATTTAAATGTATTGTTGCTTCTATATGATGAATAATATCTTTGCAGGTATTTACAGGACCATCCTGAATGTTGCATAGTTGATCCCCTCGGTAAAATATATCCGCTGCTGGATCGTCTTAAGATACAAGAAATTTTACTTGGATTGGAGGACCTCAACATAAAAAATCACAATAAAATCAGAGGGCCACATTTTAGGAAGGTGTTTTGCTATTTATTTTTATTTTTTATTTAATCAGAACCATAATGACAAAGTATTTAGTTTGTTAAATCTAATCCCTCTGGGCGATTTGCAACTAATCCCATTTACCGTAAACTTCCAATATGATTGCATCTAGTTATTTTCTGCTTGTGAATCTGGGATGTTACCACTATACTTTGTTTTTTCTCTGACCTTTTGCTTTCCAATCCCCAACTCTGATGCCTTTCACATCATTCCTTTCAATTAGTGTCTGTCTCCTTGATTCCTTATGGTGGTAAATTACCCAACATTTCTTGTATTGTTCATTTGCAGCTCGATAGTCTTCGAGATACTAATATCGGGGAGCTACTATTACAATCCAAATTGTCTTTTCCTGTCATTTTAAAGCCTCAAGTTGCATGTGGAGTAGCAGATGCACATGACATGGTACTATCTTAAAATGATTCACTTTTGCTCATCTTTCTTGCTGCTATTATGCATCACTGTATGGCTGTTGGATCAAAATTTAAATGCATTTCATAGATGTGATTTTTTTCCTTGAGCATTTTCATTTGTTGCGAGAGCTAATTCAAGCATTTAATGGTTTTAATCTTTGAACCATTTCTGCAGGCATTGGTGTTTAAACTTGAAGATTTTCAGGATTTATCTGTTCCACTTCCAGCTATTGCTCAGGTAAAAGAGAACGGGCTGGTGATAATTGTTTAATTATTTATCTGGCCTTTATTCGCATTTTATTTTCCAATATCGCCCCATTTTTTTATGAATTTCAAATGCATCGTCTGCACTTGCTTCATGCAAATCATTGTACTCATAATTCACTAATAAATTTCTCATTAATGGCATAAGCCTACTGCCAACATTTTTATCATGCTGAGGATAAACAAGCTTTTGAAGACTTACTCAGTGAGATAAAGTACTCAATCAACATTCAATTTCATTGTGTATTCTGGAATATTTTCTGGGTTAAATAAGCAGGAATATGTGGACCATGGATCCCTGCTGTTCAAATTTTATGTGCTGGGGGACAAAGTTTTCTATGCTATCAAGAAGTCTATGCCAAATGCCAATTTCTTGGTGTCATCATCAGAAAAAAACCGGCTTCTCACCACTTCAATTCAATAGGTAGCTCCAACATTCGACAAACATTTTACTTACTGAAACCTCTGAGATATATCTACTTAAATCTGCAGTTTGAAGTCTCTGCCTGTCACCAAAGAGGACCAACCTTCTTCAGGTGTTCAGAAGATTTCCGAACAATCTCTGGATTTGGAATTAGTCCACCAAGCTGCAAATTGGTTAAGAAGAACACTGGGTCTCACTATCATTGGATTTGATGTTGTTGTAAGTTTTTCTTTCCTGCTCGATAAATACCAACACAATGACATTTTCTTTGCTTTTTTTAACATGTTAGTCTCATTTCAGTTAAAGTAACAAAAATATCAATATAAATATGTAACTCTCGGTCTCTCATCATAGAAACCTTATCGTTTGTATTGAATCCAAATAACATATGAATAATGCATGTATCATTTCTTCAATTTCCAGATACAAGAAGACAGCGGCGACCATGTCATAGTGGACGTAAACTATCTTCCATCTTTCAAGGAAATTCTTGACTGTGATGCCATACCTGCATTTTTTAATGCCATTAAGAATGCGTATGAGTTATGGAATACAAAGCCGGTGGCAAACGTTCCCTTTGACACACTTTGAGTTGATAATGGATGACGATACGATAACAAGCGAACAACTCATTTTGGTATGTTTTATATCAGAAGCGTGTGCCTAACTTCTGAAAATTATTGGAACTCCAGAATGGGAATAAATATTCAGGAATATACAGTTGGATTATCTGCTTCATCTTGTTTATTTGTTTGTTTTGGTAGAATATACAGTGGAAAACAGGTGCCTGATAAAAATGGCTGGACTTTGAGAATGTTGTAAATTTCCATTAGTCATATGGTGTGCATGGTCAGTTTTTTTTTTTTTTGGGCTCCAATATGAGAGCAGCTAGGCCGTTGTAGGAGGTAGGGGCATGCGTAATCCTCGGCGCAACAAGATTCGTGCACATGTTCATACTGAGACCACTCTTGCACAAACACTGGTCTTACTCTCCGAAGTATGTTTTCACCCACGAAATATTTTTGATGTGACTTGAGTATGAGATAAAAGCAAACAATTCCATGTAAAAGGAAAGGTTCAAACCCCTTGCCTTTCAAGTATATTACATGCATGTTATTATGCGATACACTGACGTGGGCAAATTAATGGTTTTAAATAGTTTGGGGAATTTGTCTTAGTGTGCTGTTTTATGGCTTTTATTATTGCGTCCATGATGAAATGACTTACTTTATGTGCCTTTTCTGTTCTCTTTTTTTTTTAAAAAAAAAAAAACTTATTTTTGTATGTACCTTTTAACAATTGAATTATTTTCCTATTCTCCAGCGCCAGTATCCTATTAATTTAACATTTTTAAATAGGAAATGATAAAAGAATAAAGCCAACTTTGATGGTTATAGAAGACATTTATACAAACTCTTAACAAATTTTAGACAGTAGAAGTAATTTTCAAAAATCTACTCGAGCTAATTATGGATTGTATGCATTTAACCATACATAAAATAAATAAATTAATTAATTAATAAAAAATTAGGAAAAAATCGCATAATATGAACCTAGATCAAAGTAAAAAAGCCTTCAATCACAAACATAATTGTGGGCTCATGCATATCAATAAAAAGAAAAAAATCCAAATTTTGAAAGACAATCCTTTTCTTTCTTTCAGATATATATGGAACTAGCTAATTTATCAGTCGCATACACACAGAAAAAAATTCCTTGGTTCTTTTTTAAGATTAAAAAGAACCTGCACTCTGCAATAGCCAAACACTTCTTTCAGAAAAAACAAAAGGCCGAGAGCTTGTATCCACCTGAGAAATTTATAACTCAAATCTCTTTTTGTACAAATACTTAAAAAGATGAACATGGTATGATTTGCGTTCTACATGTCATGCTTTACAAGTCAGAGTTTGTCATCTGTGCACAGTAAACCCAGTCTTTCTGCCACTCTACACAAAATGAAGATGCCACTGAAACATTGGTCTTCATCAATCTGAATTGATTTTAGCATTTAACAGATAGTCCACATCCAGACTCAAAACGGCGCGCTTATTAATCTCCCCAAGGATGCAGCAATGCTTCTTATCAATGTTGACGGCCGCAACATCCTGAGGAAAAATGCAATCTACGCCTGGAGACACCTGTGGATCGATTAAATAGATCAACATGTATAAGCAAGTTCTAAGAAGAGAAAAACAATGTTTAAGGATATCAGCCGTGAATGTAATATGCCCATGATTTTCAATATTTGAAATTCTGCAGGATTATCAGGTTTATAACATTTGTTTATACACCTGATGTTTGAATTAAGCTTTTAACTTTCTTGAGGACTCTCTGGTTGAAAATAGGCCAACCATGAAATTTTCTGAGAAGAATGCGGATTTTTATGCAAAGAAAGGTTGTGATCATGTGCTTACATCGAGGAGGACATCTCCCAATTTCATCTTGACAATGCCACTCCTATACACCAACATTTTTCCCATGAGACCAGAAGGGAGGTCTTGCAAAATGCAGCAACTCTGACCACTACCATCTTTCTGACTGGTAGATTTCTTCTCCTGTGGAAGAGATATCGGAAGCTGGAAAAAGAGCATCCTGGCTTCATCAGATCCCTCCTGTCATTGGTAATAAAGTTAAGACAACACAGACATCTCACCAGACGTCAACGTATTGTGTCAATAAGGCTATTTACCATCAAACCAAGAGTCTCAGCTGGCCTAATCTTGTCCGTATCTTGGGCTGAACTTTCAGAAGCCTTCCCAAACTCCTCTTCATCAAGAATTTCTGCAAGAAGTCCGTCAGTATATTAGCAACTCTTCGTTTGCAGAGAACTACCTGCATTTGTGAACCCGAACATACCTGGACTTCTGGAATCTGGTCTTCTCAAAGGAAGGGTAATAGGATAATAAGAATTCACATCCTGCAGAATCAAGTGTTGAAATGAAGACATAGCCTTAACATATAAGACTGGAGAAATAATCTCAGCAGGCTGTAAGAAAATGCTGTATCACTAACCCAAGGGTCCACATATTTCTTCCCTTTCTTTGGGGCCAACTTCTCTCCACCATCTGCCAATATATATATATGTATGTAGATTAAATGGTAGTAACATCAAATGAACCAGATCCATTGACAACTGAACTAGGACCTTGATTATTCATCCCATCAGTCATGCCTCCAGAAATGTCGAATGACATGCCAGAAGTTGATTTACCTAAGTCTTTGAGTTCAGGCAAAGCAGTTATTGGTTCCACTGCAAAGCTATCAAAATTTTAAACATCAAGGACAAAAAACAATTGGTCAGTCAAATAATGAGATCAAGGGTAAATGATCACCGAATTTGGGAACTTGATTTCTTCTTTCATCAGCATTGACTCCAGGGCTCCCAAATGATCTAGCACGCATTGAGTTGTCTACGTGTCCAAATGTTACTGTTGGTTCAGCTACACGTGCACAAATATAGCAAGCAATTAATTATTACTCAGGACATGCAACTAATTAGCACATGGCAGAAAATACAATATTCAAGGGTTACGAGAACAGGCAATCTCCATCATCATATATAAGATGGTAGTGTGAAACATCTTAAAATGCTAAATAGACGTCAATGGGTCCAACTATAAGCCCAAGCATTTAAAATTCTGAACTGGTTTGTTACACCAAGCAGTTCCTTTACATCACGAGATCAAACCTAGGAAGAGTTCTAATCCTCTAAATATCATGAGCTTGGCCTACTTCTATGAAGCTTCTATTTTCTCTTTGCTATTTAGACCACTTTCCCTAAGCAATTAAAATAACCCTGATTGCAAACAACAAAATCATTCAATGTAAACACAAAGATGACCATTGATCCTTCAAAAGTCAGCACTTTTCAGTAAATTGACATATTCTCAATCCAGGTTCTTGTGTTCTCTTGTTCATTTCATTACTCTAACAAGACCAGGGGTCATTATCTCCAGCCATCATAGGTCATGCATTTCTCACATGCCAAAATGTGCATGTAATTTATGTGAAATACTAATCATTATTGTAATATGAAGCAAAATCATCCTTTTCCTGTCCTCTGCATAAATATCTAACAGGTATCCAAGTCAACTGGCAGTCTGGCAAAGGACTTGCCTTGAATACCTGAAAACATTAAGTGCTCTACCTATCCAAGACAAACTCGGTTTGAATATTACATATACTACAAGGGAAATAAAAATAATACTTACTTTTCCTAGGCACCTTATTCAATTTTCTCCCAGAACTTTCATGAGCCTGCAAAAGTGCAGACCTGGTTTTACAATTTAAAGCGAACAAGATCTGATAGAGTTGTGCTCGAAGAATTTTGAAATATATCTACATTCAAAGTTTACAATCCAATACCCTGAGCTTCTTCATCAGCTCACTATCTATCTTAATGCTGGCGTCATCCAGTAGATCCCTGTCAGTAATAGAAGAATATAAGAAAGTTTCCATGAAAACTTGAAACAAATCTATGCCACCAAGTGCTACTCAAAAATATATTAAAAAAACAAAGAAAGGTCACGAGAATAACGTTTTTCTGTAGCAGTTGGTGGTGGTTTGCGAGGGGGGACTTTCGGCGAAAATTTCATTAGCTGCAGATGAAAAATGAAGCATGATATGAAGACATAAATAATCTTACTTCTGATAGAGGATTTTTCTTCCCTATAAAACAAAATTTATCAAACAAATGGACAAATACCTTTCGAGGTGAAGCTGAATTATTACTGGACTTGTCTCCCATAGTCTATTTCCTACAAGAGCCAGCAGCAACAATTCAAAGCATTAGTTAGTTAGCAAGGCTCCATATATATAATAGAGAGAACTCCAGCACTATGGATTGGATAATGGTGCAAATAATGCAACATGCATACCTAGCTAACAAAAATCTGACATGAGAATTCTAGGTTCCCAATTCAAGGCTGTGGTTTAGAAGACCTTATCCTTTTGAGGAAGCATATCAATAATTCATCTTTAACCAATCAATTTCTGAGTAGGTGTGAATCTTGCGTACTAGGAGATACATAAATGCAAACATGATTCTAGGTACAACCATGCAATTAATTAGCCATATTTACTTAAAATGAAACTTTAAACTTTCCAGTAAAAATATAACAACACTATGCCACCAAGCAGTGGATCTTGGAAAATTAAAGTCATCCATATCTGGATGTTTGAACAGAAGCACAGGAAGTTAAGCATAGCTGTTTAATTTATTTTATATCTAGAATCAAGTAGCGCCATGAGCAGGACAACCACATGCAGTACCCATAAAACAAGGTCGATTGCATGAAGGTTTGTGCAAATTCCAGAGCAACCACCAGTTATGTCATAACAAATGTATAATGCACCCCCTACCCCTCAATTCTAACCATGGCAGTTTTTGAAATGAAAACAAATCCCTCTTCCAATCATAAGATCATCAACCAATAACAAGGAGTTTAATAGCTTCAAGTAGCTACCTACAACTCAATCAGAACTAAGTGATATTTGGTAGCCAAACAACATATAAGCTTCTCCGTTTCCAACATTTCCAAGTGAGCTCATACACCATAATTCTACAATTACATCAAGAAATTGGGAGAAAAAAAACCAATAAAAAGCAATTACACCATCAGCACATGCACATAATTAGGAGAGCAATCCACAAAAACCAACCAGTAACCGCAAGATAATGGCTTCTAGGGTTGATCTTCAAGCAATCACCTAAAATTAAAACTGAGAAAACAAAGACAATCGCGAAACCCCAGCCAGCAAGTAACCTATGAACTATCAAAAAGCTCCATTATTACCCATTTGCATCAAAAAAATGAAAGCAAAACCAAAAACATGAACAAACCGCACCACCAACACATCAAAAAAGCAAAATCTGAACAAAAAAATTGACTAAAATTGATTAATTTCTTGCCTACAAACCGAATTTTGGAAAGAAAATCTAAAGGGATAGAAACGATACCTAGGGCACAAGAACGAGAGCAAGAGCAAGTGACCTGAACTTGCAGTCGCGGGAAGGACAAACAGAGCCGTGAATATATAGATGTGACAGTTCAAAGATCACAGCCATTACTTTTTGCCTCGAGATTCGCAACAAAATGTTTTCCGATGTGTTATCTCTCCAGATTTCGAAGAGGTTTTTTATTATTTTTCTTGTATGCCCCTGTGTAATATTATAATTTGTTATCTGGCAAAAAAAATCTTTAAAAATTAGACCCCTTTGAAAGCATATACTTTAAAATAAATTTTTGTATTAATATCTTATTTTTTAAGATTTTAAGGCCTGGCAGTTGAGAGGAAAGCGACGGATTTATTTTTTATTTTTTTGATAAATTAGTGAAATAAAACTTTCTTTTTTAATTTTGATTTGAGTTTTATTTTTATTATTAAATTTAATTTTTTTTTACAAAGGAGACAAATCCCTGGGCTAAAATATTTATACAGTATAATAATAATATTTTATACACATTAGAGATAGGGTTTAGGGTATTATGTGTTATATATATATATATATATATATATATATATATATATATATATATATAGTGCAGTAAGAGTCCGTTTGGTTCGGAAGTGAATTACTGAAGTGGTGGAAGTCTGAAAGTGGCACTTCGGTGGAAGTGAACAGTTCAGCTGGAACTATTCACTTCAATGTGTTTGGTTCAAGCTGAAAACTGGACTTCGGAGACCACTTCCTGTGTTTGGATTGTTGAAGTAGGTATTTGAAAAATCCCACTTCATCATTTTTCGGTGAGGGAGTAAAGTTACCCCTTCATGCTTTTTACACTTGTTTAATTACATCATATGATTTAATTAAATAATTTAATTATTTTATTATGATAGTAATAAATAATTTATTTATTAAATTAAAAACTTTATAGACCACATAATTAATTTAATACCATGCTATTAAATTAAATTAAATCAGTTAATATATTATGCTTAATTATTAATTAGTGAGAGTAGTGAATTAATTATTTCATTACCATGGTAACAATTATTTTATTTATCATTGAAAAAATATTGCAAAGTCGGGCTGAAGTGGGAGACTGAAGTAGTGACTTCGGGATTTTTCCACCTGAAGTCAGACACCGAAGTGGCCGAACTCAAAAGTTATCACATCATTACTTTTGGGTCAAAATCAATGATACAAACACACCGAAGTGGGCTGGAAGTGGCCACTTCGGTGCCCACTTCGGTGAAACAAATGGCCCTATATAAAACCAGGATACTCCCTAGTTCTTAGACCAGAGAAGATAAGCTCATCAAGGGATGCACCCAGACTGCAAACTCAATGCCTCATGGGTCCTCATCTTGGGTTATCGCCGCTGACCATCCATACTACAAGGCTTTAGTACTTTAAATATTTTTTTTTAATTGAAACACTTTAAAATATTTAAATTTCATTGATTTTATTAAGTTTAAGTGAAATATTAATATGTGATCCAACTTCTTTTTATCAATTTGATCCATAAACTCTCATTTTTTTTTATAAAAATTTAATAAACCAATCAAATATTAATATAGTCCAAAAATTTACACTCAAGCATATACCATTATAGTTCAAATCACAATACTTGACCAAAAAAACCAGAAAAAAAAAATCTTCCATTCTTATTAATATTTCATATTACTCACACTAAAAGATCACATAAATAATGTCATCCAATATAAAAGACTTGAAAACTCCTTTCAACTTTGGTAATCTTTTAATTAATTTGGACTAACTGAAAAGTTGGGGACCTCTTAACATTATTATTGGCTATTTAAAATATTTGGGGTTAAAGTTTAATTTTGTTTTTATTTTTATGTCAGACTTATCTTGGGTCATAATAAAATACATAATTAATTTTTATCATTTTTGTTCTATTGCTTCATCCATGGACAAACAGTAAATGGTGGACCAAGCTATCCTAATATCACTTCTTTAATTTTTTGAGTAAATTAATTTTAAATAAATAGCTTGATAAGTTGTGGCCACTTAAGTTATTAATTATTTTAATTTTTTTTGCCAAAATTTTATTTTATTTTATTTTATTTTATAATAAGATATAAATTTACTTTTATCATGTTGCTATAAACTACCCCTAGTACTTTTATTTTAGTCAAGAGTTAGTCTTCTTGACTTATCTATAAATAATTTCATTAGGATTTATTTATATTTTTTTTATGATGTAATTAAACCCAAAAATTAAATAAAAATGAATTTTGATCAATTAACTAAATTAATAAGAACTCAAAACCATATCTCTTCTTTTTAATAAATAATAATAATAATTTTTTTAATTTCAAAATCAAAATAAATACATAGATTTTTAATTAAAGAACCAAAAGTCCAGCTGGCATGACTGATGACCGATATTGGTATTTTATCTCTCTTCGAACTCAAATCAGTGATTAATTGATTTGTCCATGTTTATTTTAAAAATATATATACATATTTATAATTTAAAAATTCAATCAAATAATATGTGCATAACTAAACATTAATTAGGAAAATTCACACATAGATACATAAGTACATCCATGGATCAAGACCAGGAAAAAGTTAACAAAAAAAAATTTAGTGAATCATAATAACAAGCACAATAAAAAAAAAAAACCTCAACATCAACCAAACCAAAATAAATGAAATTAAATAAATAAAACTAGAGATAAGACAAAAAAAAAGACAAACATCCAAATCACATGACATTGCCAAATGTACCGGCCCTTCCTTGATTTTAAGTGTTTGTTTTGCCTCACTGAGCCTTGGATTTGCCGGCCAAACAATACTAACAGGAGGACCTTTTGCAAATTTAAATAAGCTTTTATATATATATATATATATATATATATATATATATATATATATAGTCTTACCAGTAGGTATATTTTAAGCTTAAGTTTGCATAACTTCACATTTGAAGATGAGCTACGGCCGGCGATTGGGACATGGCACGCCGCCGATTGCACGGCGGCAGCGTGATGAGGACTTGGTTTTGTTCAAAGAGATGACGAAGCGGGAGAAGGAACGGACCGTGAGTCTTCTTCAACCGATATCAGTCGAATTTGAGTCTGGTGAAGGTGAAATATATATATATATATAATTGAAAAGTTTTGTTTAACAAATGTTTTTAGATTGAAGATTGTTGTCACAAAAGCATAATATTGTTTTATTTTTGTGGCATGATTTAATTAATGCAGGGAATTATCCATTGTATAAAATTCCATCAGGGAAGAAAGAAGCTGATTTTCTTGCTGTTGATGGGAAGAATGACTATGACTGGTAATAAAGGAAATAATTTTTTTAAATCATTTATGAAGAAATTAATTATTGTTTTTATTATTTTTAAAATTTTTATTATATATATATATATATATATATATATATATATATATATATATATATATATATATATATTGGTGGAAGGCTGAAGACGCCACCTGGAACTCCATTGTTTCCATCACTGGACTTGGAAGCTGAAGATCCCTTGTTGAACATGGCTATTCACAAGGAGCTCCCAATCCTTCAACCCATCAAGCCTTCAAGGGTGAGTTTTTTTTTATTTAAAAAAATGTTTTTATTTTTATTAATTTATTATATTAAATTGTCGTTTTTTACAATAATATTAACAATTATCCATTTTAATGATAATATATATATATATATATATATATATATATATATATATAATGGGGATACGGCAATACCAACTCTCAAATTCTAGGATAGTTTTAATAAATATAAACAAACTGCAATATTAAATTTAGAAATATGTGGTTCACTAGATGCATGTTTATTAGAGATAGACATTACACGGGACGGATCGAGTCAAAACCCATAACCGGCCCATATTATAACCGGTCTGGTAACCCATGATTAACTAGAGTGAATTGGCGAGTTTCGACCCAAGACCGTCTCTGGTGGGTCAAGCCCGGAGATTCAAATTAGAGGCCGGTGTGGACCTCATTTTCTGACATCTTAATAAAAATCAAGACAAGCAATGAAAACAGTGAAATTTAAAATTTTTCCCTGCATCAGTAGCTAACACAAGTGTCACGTTATCTTACAGTTATCAAACCATGCAGACAGAATCAAGGCCTCAAAACGAACCAAATCTCCGAGTCCAAGTTCCACTTCTGGCTCCTCGTCGTCGACATCGGTCACGGCGAGATTAAAAGCCGAAACTCATTCGGTCCATCGGGCCGCAAACATCTCAAGTTCACTCAGGAGTAATGAGAGAGGCAATCAAACCATCCACAGCTCTGAGAGCAAACAAATGCCACTGAGAACAACAACAACAACAACCACTGCAAGGCAAAATCTCGACGGAAAACCACCGAACCGCCTGCGTGGTGTCTCGCCGCAAATCCAATCTAAACTGGATCACACACTTGTTGAATTCACCGATGAAACACCGAAGAATTTAATAACTGAAACACGAACAACTGGCCGAAGAACAACGTCGACAATGAGAGGTCGTAGCATGGCAATAATGGCGGGTGAAAAACAGGAAGAGGGTGGAAGGAATATTAGGAGGGTTTCATGCTCGCCAAGCACAATGAGGGGGAGGAAAAACATGGATTTAGGGATGGATTATGATGATATGAAACCCAAAACTATCCAAAGATATCATAATGGCAATGGTAATGGTGGGGTGGTGGTGGGGAGTAGGATGGTGGAGAGGATAATGAATGCCAGAAAGATAATCAGAGATGAGAAGACTTCCATGGACAGCACACTTCAACAGTTGGTATGTTTTCTGTTCAGTTTAGAACTTGCAGTATTGCATCCATATTTTAGATTAAAAAAAAAGTTGAAAAACATATATATATTAGTTTGTTAATAACGGTTGGTCTATTGATATTGGATATCCTATGCAGGATGTTCATGTCAGAATTGAAAAGACGGATTCGAATTTCAACTGGTGTAAGGTAAAAGCACATATGTTGTTATGTTGTTGTAGTTCATAAAATGTGACTTATTTATATTTGTCAAAAAAAAACAAAAAATAATATTTATTTACAAAACTTTACAAAACATTCTTATTTTCTTATATACAATAAAGACAAAAAATCACATAAAAAAATAAATTATATATATATATATAAAAGTTTCAATCATAAATGTCTATAAGTGAATACAGACAATTTTTTTAAGGGAACACAAGCAAATATGATTTTTATGATTATATTACCAATTATTTGATTTCCCAGGCGAATGCAAGCACTTTACTCTTATATATATATAAGATGGCACTTCGCAATTTCTTCTACCGATTTTATTTAATTATAATTAATGTCAATAATGATTTAGTTTAATTTCTTAATTTTAATTCTTAGGATGAAAAGCAGAATGAAATAGGTGTTGTTGCTCGTCCAGTAATTCGGTTGAGAAGCACCACACCAACTACAAATACTGCTTTTAAAAGAGAATCCCCAAGAGTAAGTAATCAACACTTGACTTTAAACTTACGAGATAACATTGCTTCTACATGTTCAAAATTATTTAATTGAATCAAAATCTTTAAAAATAATTGTAACTAATAAATAAATACCACAGCCCGAATCCCATGTCACTGGGTCAAGGCTCACATGCTGAATGATCAATTCCCAATCCATGCACATACCCCTGACGACTACACTGTTCTTGTTTCGTTTGTGAAAAATAAAGAAAAAGCATATTTGAGGAAAATGAAAACCATCTCTAGGAGAGTAATAATTTTAATATGCCTTATCTATCTTAATTATTCAATCTAATGTTCAGGATGAAAAGAAATATGAAAATGGAGGTGCAACTCTTCCAAGGATGAAAATGAGGAGCTCTGCACCAACAAGTGCAAGTGTTTACAATAGAGAATCCCCAAGAATGAACACTACTCCAGAGTATGAAACAACTACAATCCTCAAAGGAAGACTCAATACTGAGACTCAGATCATTGTTAAGAAGGGTAATTCAAGGAATAGATGTGGCCTTTGCTAGTGTGTGTGTGTGTATCAGAACAATTATTTTGGTAACTAAGCATAATGTGATGATTATTGTTTTTCTGAATTTTCTTCTGGGGTTGAACAAGTAAACAAAAATAATATGTGCAATTTACTCAAACTCTTTTCCTTTTTATTTTAATCATAAATATTTGTTTAACTGGGTATCAGTCCATGCCACTGAATTATAATGTCATAAATGTAAACCGATAACCTTAACAATTGATAAATAATTCTCAAGATATGAACTTAATGAGAATTTCATACTCAAAGAGAGGAGTTGCTGTGCACTTTTTTCCATCTCCCAAGCTTTTCCCTTCCCTGCCATTAACATCATGTAATGATATAAATTTCATAAACTTATTGAGCGGAAAATTTCATGTATCATTAGATAAACAATAACACTCTAATCAACAATATATGAAGCTGATAGAGTACCTTACGAGCCTCAATCGCTAGCTCATTATCTACAACTGAGATGAGCTTGAAACCAATCGGATTCAACACCTTCTCGTATCTGATAATAAATTTTGAGCATCATCAGATTTTAATAGTTCGTCAAGCAAACGCATAATTCTTCGATTTAACATCCAGAAGCAGATGTGTTAGAAAAACTTATGCATATAATCATTATCAAAAGTACGTTGCAATACTCACACAGGCACAGAGACACTGTATGGTGGTCCTCCTGCTTCATCACCAATCTGCCATTAAACCGACAAAATGAATAGCAGAAATACTTCCTATTCTAGTAAAAGTTAGCCAGACTAAGAATTTTATAGCTAGTTATGGAACTTTGCTGAAGCTAGCTAATCGGGTTTTAGTAAAAAGAAGCACTGCAAGGATGGCAAGTATGCTAATGCTGAAAATTTTAGATGAAGTGACTGGAACCCAGACTTATGATCCGCATTCAACCTTCAAGACTTCATCAAGATGGCAGGTATCAGTTAGAATCGTGGATATTAAAAGAGACCAAAAAGATATCCAGCAAGAAGAAGAAATCCTTCGATATAAGCTAAGATGATAAAACAGTCATAACTCTCAGAAAACAACTCATCAAGAAGCTGTCACTTTTGTCCATATTGTGATTGCTAAAGTCAATCAAAGAAAACCAACTGTTAGAATTGGGAAACTTAAAGATCTGTACTGGAAACATCAGCGTCAAAAGCTCCCGATCAGGTTTCAAAAGATCCCCGATTTTCTTTGCCCAAGCAGGCCTCATGGATGGATCAAGTGCACAGAAGAAGCTGCAGTTCCACGTTGCAAAAAATGAGATAGGTTTAAGCTGATTATCAACTCAAACAACCAAAAAACTTACGTGTAGTCAATGATTAGATCAAAGAGCTCAGATGGTTGATAAGTGAAGAAATCAGCTGCCACAAAGGAACAATAGCTTGCATTTGGCAAAGAGGAAGACAACTGCCAAACTTGAAACAAGGTTAGAAATATGCTTGCATCAAAAGCTGATCTGCTAGTCCAAGGTAATAGTTTAAATATAAAGAAATTGTGCCTAATTTAGTCACAGTTTAAGACCAAGATCACATCATTATTATTTTCTGATGATAACCCTGTTCAATTATGAGATTAAGTTGGATATGAGACTCAAAGACTTATTCAAATTTAAATAAAAATATTATTTCACAAGAAAAGACTATGCATTTTGATGAAATTGTATCTCTGTGCTAATGCTAATAGACATCAGTATAACGTGTTGCAAATTAATTCAGTTGGTATATCAAAAAGTCATTTAAATTACAGTTGAACACAACTTCACACATCAGTATGAAATGCAGTTCAATATTTATATGAGTTTTTTTCTTTAACCAACAAATATGTCAATACTAGTTGTGCAAAGTGAATTAGTTCAAATGAATGGGTGATCAAGGGGCCACCACTTATTTAGATTTAGCTTGACAACCCCAACAGCATACTGTCATAAAAGCAAATATTCAGGACCAAAAAAGTCTGCACATTCGATCCCAATCCTTTGAAGACTTTAATACTTAACTAACCTTTTCAGCTTTCTCAATTGCAGTATGTGATATGTCCAAACCAACAACATAACGTTCTGGACCAGCAATATCCATCACATCATAGCCCTGTTAAACATAAGCAAAAGTTATTGGCTAGTACATGAGGTAACAACAACAAAACACAGCAAATAGGACTTCAATTGGATGCCTCAGATTCAAAAGAAAATTTTAATCAAAGAAATTTTTGCAAAAATATACAAATTCACAACAGAAGATCAAGCAAACACGCAATCTTCCAAGCCCTCCTCAGTTGCAGATGATTGCAATGAAGCTAACAAGTTCGATTGCAAGTTCGATCACCTTTATGAAGAACTTCAGGTTCAAATAGAAGCCTCGATATCATATGACTAGTAGTGCAAATGCTCTACAGGTAAAATATAGGGGAAAAAGTATGCCTGTTCAATCAAGAATAGTCAGACAGAGCTCTTATCAGAGCATTGCTAAGTCCTTAAGGATCAACACAAATATAAGAAAATAACCAGATAGAAATTTCCAACCAAGCACATTCACATCTCTAAGGCATAATACCCACGTAGAATCTACACTTGTAAACTACTTTGAGTTGTAAAACATCTGTTAATACAAATATCTATTCAGCAAATAAGCATATTTAATGCAAATTACAATGAAGATGTATGTTTAGTAGAATTAAAAACTTCCAATTGAACAATTGTTAAACTACATGCATAGACATTCGAGTTTCATGCTGTGAAAACAGTATGAGTGATATCATTCACACATCAAATAGTGATAGAGTTGATACAGTTGCATGTTTTACATGAGAAAATCAAATGAACATCATAAAAGAGAATTTCAAAGTCAATGCGAGCAACAGAAAACGATAGAGTGAATCTCACACTGCCACATCCAGGGATAAAAACCCTGCCTTTAGGAAGGTCTCCAGTCTGAAGTAGATGTGTAAAAATAGGTGTCGGCTGCCCCAAATCCCATGGAGTCAATCCCTCCTCCCAGCATTTTTCCCACCCATCTTACATATTAGGAAACCAAGTAAACAGTGAGATATACATGCATAGATCAATTTATGATTATTATGGTATTATCTGCTCTTGTCAATGTACAATTATCAATTTGTAAAGATATATGCAACAGGTTTTTAGAAAAGCTGGTTGTTTGCTTGTTGACAATGAGAACATCATCACAGTATCATGAATTAACAGCTGAAGAAGAAATGAATTGCCTCAAAAAATAAAACTTCTGAATAGGATTTCTTGTTCTTAGAATTTCATGAATATAAGGAAATATCACAGTGGACATGGTCTCTGTTCTCATTTAGTGTAGATGCCAGTTATAAGGGGGTGGAGAAGAAGCATAACAAAATCATAAGAAATCTATATGTAACCTCAAACATCAAACTTAATCGGTATCATCTGTCCTTCTCGAAAAAGCATACTGTTGACACTGATGTACCAATGCATGTCTTCCCTTTAATCAACGAATAGTCATTACTGTCACTTAAAATCAACACTGATATTTGTTGAGCTAACAAATCCATTTGGTTGGTTGCACTTCTATTAACGTGTAATCTTTGCCTTTCCATGACAATAGCACGTCTAAGCAAGTTTCATCATCCTACTACAGTTGGGCATATACTATGAAATATCCAATATCACATCAAAAGCCTCCAACATAAGTCATAACCCAGTACCTGAGAAACATTCTCTCTGCTGCCCAAAAAAATTGCATTTTTATCATTTTTGCTTTTTTATGAAAACTAAATACATAAAAAACAAAGAACATGGAACCACATCATATCTCCCGTTTCATCATCAACGTGAAGAAAACATAGAAATTGTCATACCTGATTTACAAAAAGCATCAAACTCAACAAAATCACAGAAACTCCAATCACTCAATCAATTTTCAAGCAAAGCAATACACAGGTGACAATAAAGCAACCCTCTTTTGGCAGCATTGAAGAACAACACTCATGCAACAAAGCAGACGCATTAAAAAAAAAATAGAATTCGCATGGAATTTCACAAATCAAACGGAAAGATCATTATCACAAACAGTTCTAGGGCATAAGTTCAGAACGATATAGGATATTCACAAAGATGGAGATACCGATCGAATGGCGGGCGAGCGCTCGCCGGACATTGAGGACCTTCGGATCGGAACCGATATCCTTGGAGTGCTCGCGATCGTCGTCACCACTGCGGCTCCCCATCCTCGCCGTCGCCGTTAGAGCTCCGGAGAAGGCACCAGCCGATGACCTTCCCAACCGTCGATCCCGACGCACCAAATGAGTAGTCACTGTGCAGCGCTGGCCGAGCATGGAGCGACGCATTGACTTGATACCACCGAACTAAGCAAGCTATTAATTGGAACTAAATTTTATAATCATATTTTAAAAAGTTTTTATCGATAATTGAGAAGTCATCTAACAATTGAGTTATTAATTATTGGACATTTGACAATTGATAATGAAAGAATTAAAGTTAGTGTTTGTTTTGAGGGATTTAAAATTACATTTAATTTAAGTTATTAGGTTTTTAAAAATCAGTGTTTGTTTCACAGAATTTTAAAAACTCATGTAACTCGAATTACATCCAATAATGGATTTGGTTTTACGTCCACATTGGCCGTAAAACGAAATCCCTTATTTTTTGCTCCTTCATTTGTGATCGATATGTGACCAACCAAAAAAAAACAAATATTATTAAACATTTATGAATAGTAAAAAACTTATAAATATTAATAATAAATTTAATAATTTATTTAATAATTAAAAATATTAAATAAATTGTTAAAATTAGATGAAAATTTTAGAAATGCAATTTTGTAGGGTTAATAATTAAATTCAAAAATTTAAAATATAGTAAAATTTTAATAAATTTATAATGAATTTAAATTTAATAGTTAAAGTAATTAATATGCACTTAAAAGTATTAAAATAATATTAAATATCATAATATGGTATTTTCAAATATATTTAACCAAACACTAGATTTGACTTCACTGAATTTTAAAATTCAGGTATTTCAAATTACATTGTAATTAGAAATTCACTGGATTTAGAATTACATTCAACCAAACGCCACCTTAGTGTTAAATCAACAAAACTTAACCAATATTATTAATTATGATGCACGTTTGACAATTAATACCGGGGATGGTAATTAAAATGATAAAATTATTAAGAATGTTTTTCTATGTTTTATTTTGATTATTTTATTTAAAAAATGTCTTTTGAGAAAAAAATTTAAGATAAAAAGAATGATGCAAATTAAAATATATCAAATTAAAAATATAAAGCACACATCTCTACTTGTTCAAAACGAACACTAACAATTATTTCTTTAATTCATCAAAATAAGTTGTAGTGGTTCTTCAACAAGCAAACTACACCATTATTTTTTTTTAATGATAACAAGCAACAAATATCTCGGTTTAAGAGAAATCAAGAGTGTGTACAGTGATTGAGAATTAATCATCCCGCCCTAACACCCTCACCTAAGATGTAAAAATGGAATGACAAACCCGAATTCATACTAGAGACCTTTTACCATCATTGTTTCAAACAAAATTTGAACTAAAAAATTTTTCAATATCTCATATTTATTTTTTATAATAGAACTTTCACGAGAGGATATGAGTTATTTAATTAAGAATGTTACGTTTAAAAAATTGATATAGTTGTTATTTATCAATCGGGTTTACAAAATAGGCATTCCCTCATTTGGGTCATACGTTTACAGCAAATGTTCACTGAACATAAAAAAAAAAAAAAAAAAAAAAAAACAAACAGAGAGACACAAGAGATAGGATTGGTTGTGAGAAATGACAACATGCGGTGACAAAATGAGTAATGTTCATCCCACGGTGCCCTATTCCCAAGCATAGTAATGAAATTAACTAATAATCCATGGATCGTAATCCAACGGTCATCTATGGATGTTTGTAGATTTATTATTTAGGAATGTTAGTAGATGTTTATATATATATGTTATAATGTTAAAAGATGATATATATATATATATATATATATCACCCAGGTGGCCTCTTCGCCTTTTTTCAGGCTACTATCTACATCGCTCCTCCTGTGATCTGGATAATTATAGAAGTTGTCCTAAACAAAAATCTACCAACGATTTAACTCTACAAAGACAATATTAATGAAAATACCAATAATTGCAAACATCATAACAACAAGAATAACATTAACAAATTCACAAATATGCTCAGAGTAACATCTCAACGAAAATATCAAACTTCTTAGTCTTTCTCACATAACAAGATTTTTCACCATGTCACAACACAATCATCGATCACTCGAACTGAAACACAAAGGCTAGAACCTGTCATAGGCCATCACACTGCCATAGTATCACAGGAAATCTTAGAGCAAGAACCAAACCGATCAGATAATATGTTACATCTCCAGTATATGCCACTACAAAATAGTTCATCAGATGCCTGGGTCAGATTATAAAATACCAGATTTCTGTGTAACAGGACATCAAATATTCGATTCGGAATAACAGAGATCATATTCAGGTTATCAAATGATATATGTTTGATTTTAATATGCCTTGTTTACCTTAATTATTCAATCTGATTTTCAGGGTGAAAAAAAAAAACATGAGAATGGAGGTGCAACTCTTCCAAAGATGAAAGTCAGGAGCTCCACACCAAGAAGTGCAAGTGTTTACAATATAGAATCTCCAAGAATGAACACTACTCGAGAGTATGAAACAACTACAATCCTCAAAGGAAGGCTCCATACTGAGACTCAGATCACTGTGAAGAAAAATGGTTCAAGGAATAGGTGTGGCCTTTGCTTAAGTGTTTTTTTATTCCAAAAAAAAAAAAATCGGTTTTTAGGCATGTAATCAGAACAACTATTTTGGTAATTAAGCATACTGTAATGGTTATTGTTTTTCAGAATCTTCTTTGAAGGGTAGAAAAAGTAAACAGATAATATGCACAATTTACTTTTTTTTTTTTTTTTTTTTTTGCTATTTCTCTAATAATACATATTTGTTTAATTAGGCATCAGTAAATGACATTGAATTAGAATATCTTAAATGTAAACCAATAACCTTAGATAATTCTCAAGAAATAAACTTAATGAGAATTTCATACTCAAACAGATGATTTGCTGTGCACTTTTTCCCATCTCCCAAGCTTTTCCCTTCCCTGCCAATAAGATCATGTAAAAAAATGCTTATAAATCACACAATCTAAAAATAGATTTCATAAACCTATGGAACAAAAGCATTTCATGAACCATTAGATAAACAAGAAACTCTGATTGGCAATATATGAAGCTCATAAAGTACCTTCCGCCGCTCAATCGCTAACTCATTATCTACAACTGAGATGAGCTTGAAACCAATCGGATTCAACACCTCCTCGTATCTGATAATAAATTTTAAGCATCATCATATTTTAATAGTTCATCAAATGAAGGCATAATTCTTCGATTTAACGTCAAGAAGGCAGACATCTTAGACATAGTTTTGCATATAATCATTATCAAAGTACATTGAGGTACTCACGCAGGCACAGAGACACTATATGGTGGTCCTCCAGCTTTATCACCAAGCTGCCATTAAACCGGCAAACATGAATAACAAAATACTTTCTATTTCAGTAAAAGGTTAGCCAGAATAAATATCTCATTTTTCATTTTTCCTAAGAAACCAGATGATAGCTTGATGTGGAACTTTGCAGAACCGGAAGCATATAGCAGGTATGCCAATGTTGAAATTTTAAGATGAAATAACTGGAACCCAGCCTCATGATCCGAATTCAACCTTCAGAACTTCATCAAGAATCAAGATGGCAGTTATCAGTTGAAATTGTGAATATTGAAAGCGACCGCAAAAAATATCCAGTGAGAAGAAGAATATACTTCGGAATAAGCTATGATGACAAACCAGTCATAACTCTCAGAAGACAACTCATCGAAAAGCTGTAACTCTTGCCCATATTGTAATTGCTAAATTCAAACCTACGAAAAAAATTATTAGAATTGGGAAATTTATAGATCTGTACCGGATACATCAGTGTCAAAAGCTCCCCATCAGGTTTTAAAAGATCCCCGATTTTCTTTGCCCAAGCAGGCCGCATGGATGGATCAAAAGCACAGAAGAAGCTGCAGTTCCACGTTGCAAAAAATGAGATAGGTTTAAGCTGATTATCAACTCAAATAACCAAAAAACTTACGTACGTGTAGTCAATGATTAGATCAAAGAGCTCAGATGGTTGATAAGTGAAGAAATCAGCTGCCACAAAGTTACAGTAGCTTGCACTTGGGAAAGAGGAAGACAACAACTGCCAAACTTATAATAAAGTTAAAAATATGCTTGCATCAAAAGCTGATATGCTTTCAAGGCAATAGTTTAAATATAAAGAAATTAAACTTAATTTTGTTAGTCACAGTTCAAGGCCAAGATCCAGATCATTATTTTTTTTTTTTTTGATAACTCTCTTTAACAATGAGATTAAGTCGGATATGAGTTGCAAAGAATTATTCAAATTCAAATAAAAATAATATTTCACAAGAAAAAGATTATGCATTTTGACGAAATTTGCATGTTTGTGATAATAGACATCAGAATCACGTTGGAGAAGATGATGCAAATGAATTTAGTTGGTATATTGAAAAGTCAATTAGATTACAGTTAAACATGGCTTTAAGCATAAGATATTATAGCCTATTGTTAGAGTATATTTATACTTGTACATACCACTGTTCATACATACATATTTTTGTACTATTTTTTTATCTATTTATTGGGTGGTTTACCCTAATGAGATTAACTCATTCATACCAATTCTATCATGGTATCATACTAGGTCCCTACGGTCCTTATCGTCGCCGGTCTGCCGTCCGTTCCATTGTCGCTGGTTTGCCGACCGTTGTTGCTCCCGCTGTCTTGCTGCCGCTTTGTCCCTTGTTCCGGCGATAGTTACTCCTTCGATAGCTACCTCTTCTTGCTGCCGCCTGTCTTTTGCTCGCAACGGCGAACTCTTTGCCACGTCCTCTTCTCACCGCCGCCGTTGTCTAGAGCCGCCGAACGCCGCCGCGAGCTCCAGGTGAACTCTCTCGTCGTGTTTGCCGTTGTCCAAAGCCGCCGAATCCGAGAGATCACCTCGCCGTGTCTCCGGTCGCCACTTGTCCGCCGTGAGAACTCCCACCCTTGATCTTGCCGGTCCGCCATTTCCCACCGCAAGGACCCTCCCCTCCCACCCAAAAAAAAACTTTGCAAAGCTTTTGAAATTGCAGCCTTACCTTTTGTCCGTGACTTGCCTATCAGATTAATATTATATATGTTTATAGATTTATATATACATATTTTAAAAAAAAATCAGGCACATCACACGCCTGTCTTTTTCCTTTGATTCTTATATAAAACAAAAATGGCCTCATCTTCCTCTCGCTCCTCATTTCCTAGCTCTAGTCGATATCAAATTAAACGGTTCTAATTACGAGAATGGTTTACTACCATTCGCATTGTTTTACTCGGTATGGATCTGCTTGGCCATGTCGACGGTACTTCTCCCCAACCTTCCACCCCCGATGCATCATGGACACTTGTTGATCATCGTACTATGACCCTTATCTACCGCTCTTGTGAGATTGATGTTCGTATGGAAATTGATCATCTTCCCACCGCTCATGCAATGTGGGAACACTTAGGTCGTATGTTCGAACATTCCAGCTCTCGCTTATCGGTATGCTATTTTGCAGGACCTTACTCACGTCTAACAACGTGAGTGTTCCGTCAGGAAGTATGTTAGTGACCCGCAATCCCAAGTGGCGTCGATTGATTCATTGGAGGAGTCTCGCATGCTTGACATGCAAATGTTGCAAAACTCGTACTCGGTCTCGCCAAACAAAACGTACCTTCGAATTTATGATGCTTCTTCGTCCCGATTTTAAGGTTGTTCGCAGCCAACCGCTCAATCGGGATCTACTTCCATTCTTTGACGACGTTATTGGTAGTGTTATTGCTGAAGAAACTCGTCTCATCACATTATCTCCACGGCTTCTTGCTTCATACACAATTCTTGCGAGTCACTTCTCCACGCTCCTCTCGAGTACCCTCCGGGCCTCCGGTGCCACCGGCCTCCCACTTCCTCGCCCTCTTCTAGGTCTTCCGTTATCCGTCATTACCGCAAGCGACTTGGTCATATGAAGAGTCGGTGTCTCAAGCTTCGGCACCGCAAAGAATAAAGAATAACGCTTATCACAGTCTCGTCCTCCACCTCGTTCTCCCGCCTCCTCCCCTCATGTCAGTTTCTGTCTCAACTTCAGCTTCTCCTTCCTCTCGCTGACATTCTCTCTTAGGTTGCTCACCACTCGAAGCAGATTCATGCTATGCAACGCGCTCTGCCCTCCAACGTTTCATCTCGCTATGTTTGTTGCATCTCGGTATCTCTTTCTCCCGCTGGATTTTAGATTCTCGGTACTATTAATCATATGACTGCAGATACCTCTAGCCTAGTCTTTATTTCTACGCCTCTTACTTTTTCCGAGTGTTCACACCGCCGATAAGAGTTTTCATCCTGTTACGCAAAGGTGGTCGTCTTCAATCCATTTCATTTGACATTCCCGACGTCCACCATGTTCCCGGCTTAGTTCTCAACCTTCTTTCGTTAGTCGGCTCACCGATCATGGTCTCACAGTTACTTTTTTTTTTCTACTTGTACGTGCAGGACCATCTTACGGGCCAAAAGATTAGGATCGGGCGTAGAGTTGGTGGCCTCTATCACTTAGACTCTCTTCATCTTCCCGCTCTTCCTTCCTCTCGCCATTGTTGCCTCTCGTATGTTCACTTGATCGTTGGCACGCCGCCTCGGTCATTTGTCTAGTCCTCGAGTGAAACTCTTATCAAGTTTAGGTAGTCTTGGTTCTCGTTTCTTCACCTTATTTTACAACCATGTATAGGTTGTCAACTCGCTAAACAATCTGCTCTTCCTTTCTCTTCACGAGAATCTATCTCTCGAATCTACTTTTGATCTTGTTTATTTTGATATTTGGGGTCCTATAACACTCTCATCTTTAGGTGGTTTCTTTTATTACATATCTTTCATTGATGATTTCTCGCATTATACTTGGTTTTATTTAATGCGTTCCCGATCTAAAGTGTTTGTCATTTACTCTCAATTTGCTCAAATGATCTATATTCAGTTTGGTAAACGCATTAAGATTTTTTGCTCTGATGGGGCCCGTGAGTATCTCTCTACATCATTTCGAACATTACTCTACAGCCACGGTACTATTCCTCAGCAATCTTGTCTTTGCACACCTGCTCAAAATGGTGTTACTGAGTGCAAACATTGCCATATCCTCGACACTGCACGTGCACTCCTTTTTGCTTCTTCTGTTCCTCAATCCGTCTGGACTGAAGCTATTCTTACATCCGTCTATGTTATCAATCGCACTCCTACCTCCACTCTCTTTGTCACCACACCTTATGAGCGTCTTTACTCAATTCCTCCCTCTTATGACCATCTCCGCACATTCGGTTGCACCTGTTTTGTTCTTTTGCCTATCGTCGAAAGATACAAACTCTCTCCCCATTCTGCAATGTGCGTTTTTCTTGGCTATAGCTTTGAACACAAGGGCTATCACTGCTATGATCCTCATTCTCACCGTCTTCGTATTTCCCGTCACGTCACCTTTTTTGAAGATACCCCTTATTGCTCTTCTTCCTCCCCAAATCTTTCATTTCTTCAGTCTTCCGATCCTCCATCCTCTTTTCTCCGCTCTATAGTTCTTCCGAGTTCCACTACCACTACCACTACCAATTCTATGCCTTCTCCTCACATCTTCACAGATACTTTCTCTGTTTCTCTTTCCCCTTCCTCTGGGTACATTGATGGATCTGGTGATTCGCCTCCTCTCTCCGCCGACCCACCTTCTCTTGAAGATGCTCCTGTTGTTCCCCGTCGTTACCCAAACCGTCCTCGTTGTCCTCCAGCTCGGTACGCTCTTTCTCTCTCCTCTACCTACTCTCCCAATTTCCAAGCCTTTCTTGCTACTATTCACTCGCATTCGGAGCGGCAGTCTTATCGTGAGGCCATAAAACATACCCATTGGCAACAGGCTATGACAGAAGAACTTGATGCTTTTCAGTGCATGCATACATGGGATCTTGTTCCGCTTTCTTCTGGTATTACTCCTATCAGTTGTCGGTGGATCTATAGGGTCAAGACCTGAGCCGATGGCATTATTGAGCGCTATAAGGCGCGTCTTGTTGCTCGCGGTTTTATTCAGGAGTATAGCATTGACTATGAGGAGACTTTTGCTCCTGTGGCTAAGTTGACTACCGTTCGTCTTCTTCTTGCTATTGCTGCAGCGAGTCACTAACCACTCTATCAGTTAGATGTGACCAATGCTTTCTTATATGGGGATTTTTCTGATGAGGTTTATATGACTCATCCTTCTGGTTTCTCTCATCCTCCTTAGCATGTATGTCATCTTTGTCGGGCTATTTATGGGCTCAAACAGGCTTCTCGCGCCTGGTTTGAGCGTTTTCGCAGTGTGATTCTTGCTCTTGGATTTACAGAGAGCTCTCATGATTATGCCATCTTTACTCGCCAGACTTCTCGTGGTCTCACTATTCTTCTTTTCTATGTCGACGATATGGTTATTTTTGGTGATGATGCTGATACTATTATTTCTCTTAAACAACGGTTACACACCAAGTTTCAGATGAAATATCTTGATCCTCTTCGTTATTTTCTGGGTCTTGAGATTGCTTATTCTCATCGCGGTTATTTGGTGTCTCAGCATAAATACATTTCTGACATTTTTCGACTATCTGGCATCTCCGATCTTCACACTATTTCCACTCCTATTGAGCTGCATCATCGTCTCTCCTCTACGGATGGTGAGCTTTTGACTGATCTTACTCGTTATTGCTCACTTGTTGGAGCTCTTGTTTATTTGACTATCACTTGACCTGACATTGCTTATGTTGTTCATGTTCTTAGTCAGTTTGTTAGTGCTCCTCGCTCTACTTATTATGCTGCACTTTTACGCATTCTTCGTTACCTTCGTGGCACTCTCACTCGATCTCTGTTTTTCTCGGCCACGTCCTCCTTTGAGCTACGTGCCTACTGTGATGCTAATTGGGCAAGTAATTCTACTGATCGGCAATCTACCTCTGGTTTCTGCATTTTCCTTGGCGATTCATTATCTCTTGGAAAAATAAGAAACAACCTACAGTTGTCCTTTCCACTGCCGAGGCTGAGTATGGTGTTATATTTTCTACTGCCAAAGAGGTTTTTTGGTTAAGTCAGATTTTGATGGACTTTGGTGTCTCCATATCTCGCTCCCACTCCTATCTACTGTGACAACCAGAGTGCTATCAAAATTGCTGCTAATCCCGTGTTTCATGAGCACACAAAACATCTTGAGGTTGCTCTTCACTTTGTTCGTCATCACTACCTTGCTGGCAGTATTCTTCTTCCATATATTGCCTCCACCCACCAACTTGCTGATTTTTTCACTAAGACGCATAGCATTTCTCAATTCTAGTTTCTCGTTGGTAAACTCTCAGTTTACGACCCACCGTGAGTTTGAGGGGGCGTGTTAGAGTATATTTATACTTGTACATACCACTATTCATACATACATATTTTTGTACTATTTTTATTTATTTATTGTGTGGTTTACCCTAATGAGATTAACTCATTCATACCAATTCTATCACCTATGAAGAAATGCAACTCAGTATTTATACAAGTTGTTCTTTTTTTTCTTTTTTTTTCTTTTTTTTTACTAACAAATATGTCAACACTAGTTGTGCAAAGTGAATTAGTTTGAACAGTGAGCGATCAAGGGGCCATCACTTATTTGACAAACCCAACAGCATACTGTTATAAAGCAAATACGCAGGAACTACAAAGTTTATACATGGGATCCAAATCCTTCATTCAGTCTAATACTAACCTTTTCAGCTTTCTTAATTGCAGTATGTGATATGTCCAAACCAACAACATAACGTTCTGGACCAGCAATAGCCACCACATCATAGCCCTGTTAAAAATAAACAAAAGTAATTGGATAGAACATGAGGTAACAATGACAAAATACAGCAAATAGAAATTTAATCAGATGATCATAGGAATATTTGCAAAAAAATATAAAAACTCACAACGGAAGATAGAGTAAACACCCAACATTTTCTCAAACAAATAAGCAAGCTATCATTTGCAGATGATTGCAATGAATCTAACAAGATCAGGGGCAAATAAGATCCACCTTTATGAAGAACTTCAGTTTAAAAAAAAAAAAAGTCTTGATATTATATGAGTAGTAGTACAAATGCTAGACAGAGAAAATATATAAAAAAAACACTGCATGTTCAATTAAGAACAATCATACAGAGCTTTTATCAAACCATTGTTAGGGGGTGTTCATTTTGGGGTAAGTGGGGAGAAGTGGGAGAAAGTGGACTGACTTCCTTCACTTCTGATATTCTTTTTCTTTGAAGTGGGTTTTAACTTCGGTATTTTTTACATCGAAGTAGGAGAAGTAAGTTCCTTATAAAGTCCATTTTCCCCCGCTTCCAAAAACCTTTCAGAAGTGACACTACCTACACCGAAATGAACACCATAAGGAAAAAAATAAACACTTCATGGAAGAGACTCTTCATGCAAAATGAACACAGGAAGTAGGGGAAGTTATATTACTTCCACCACTTTCCATTACTTCAGAAAAGTGGCATTTCCCCCACTTCCTGACTTTCCTCCACTTACACCGAAATGAACCCGCACTAAATCCTTGACAATCAACAGAAAAATAAGAAAATAACTAAAAAGAATTTCCAGCCAAGCACAATCACATCTCTAAGGCATAGCACCCATGTAGAATCTACACTGATAAACTACCTTGAGGTGTAAAACATCTGTTAATACAAATAAGCACATTTAATGCAAATTACAGTGGAGATGTATGTTCAATACAATTAAAAACTTCCATTGGAGCAATTGTTAAACTACATGCATAGACATTCAAGTTGCATGCTGTGAAAAAAGTATGAGTGATATTATCCGCATATCTCTAGTGATACAATTGCATCTTTACATGATAAAATCTAATGAGCATTGTAAAACAGAATTTCTAAGTTAATTCTAAGTTGTTGCGAGCGACAATAAAAGATGGAGTGAACCTCACAATGCCACATCCAGGGATGAAAACCCTGCCTTTAGGAAGGTTTCCAGTCTGAAGGAGATGAGTAAAAATAGGCGTTGGCTGCCCCAAATCCCATGGAGTAAATCCTTCCACATAGTACTTTTCCCAACCATCTTACATTTTAGGGAACCAAGAAAACAGTGAGACATACATTCAAGGGTAAAAATTATTCTAATAGTATTATCTGCTCTTGCCAATGTACAGTTACAATTTGTAAGGATAGATGTCATACGTTCATAGAAAAGCTGGTTGTTTTCTTGTCAATGACTAGAACATCATCACAGTATCATGAATTAATAGGTGTAAAGGGCATGAATTATCACAAAAAAAACAAAATTAACTTCTGAACAGGACTTCTTGTACTCATAATTTTCTGAATAGCACATCTTTGTAAGTTTTATCATGCACAATGAAATATCCAAAATCACATCAAAAGCCTGCGGCATCATCAGGTACTTGAGATACATTCTCTCTGTCATCCAATAAAATTGTTTTTTTTATCATTTTTGTTTTTTTCTGTGAAAACTAAAAGATATCAAAAAAGTCAAAGAACATGGAACTAAATCATATCTCTCATTTCATCACCAACATGAAGGGAACATAGAAATATTCCTATCTGATCTACAATAAACAATAAACTCAACAAAATTATAGAAATTCCAATCAATCAATCAATCAACTTTCACACAAAGCAATAAACAGCAAAACTGTGACAACAAAGCAACCCTTTTTTTGCGAGCATTGGAGAAAAACATTCATGCAAACCAAGCATATACCTTTTAAGAAAAAAGAAAACGAAAATTCTTATCTTAAATCCTAAAAAATCCATTCCTCATCCATTCAAAACTAGAACTCATACGGAATTTCACAAATCAAAGCGAAAGATCATTATCACAAAAAGTTCTAGTGCACAAGTTTACAACGATAGAATTCACAAAGACGGGGATACTGATCAACTGACCAGTGACGACGTTTGGGTTGGAGCGCTCGTGATCGTCATCACCACCGCGGCTCCCCATCAGCGCCGTCGCAAGCTCCGGAGAAAGTCACCAGTCTATTATCTTCTCCACCGTCGATCTCGAGGCACCAAAAGATCGGTCAGGATGTGGCCCCATACTTGCCACATGTGCTGTTTATTAAATAATAATAAATTGCGGAGATTTATTTTTCAAAATAAAATAAAGATTTTGTAAATTGTTTTTTAACTTTTTAATAATAAAATTTTGATAAGACGAATGAATCATAGGTCAAAGAGATAAATTCGAGCATAAATATGTTAAAATATTAATTTCACATTCGTTCATGCTCCTGACACATGATTATTTATATTTTATTTGAAAAAAAATAATTTTGATAGTTTTATATATGTATATATATTATCATCATCATCAATTTTAAGTGAAAATATAAGGGTTTAATCTACTTATAGTTGTCATTAATCTTACCAACAAAAGTGTGGTATTTGTAGGATTAAGGTGATGTTATAAGTTATGTAATTTAAAAAGTTATTATTATATTAAATGAACTTCTAGTTTTCCATAATAATTTTTATGAATTTTTTGGATACTATATGTGTTGAGATGATAAAAACAAAAATTCTTATTACTATTATTGTAATAATAAATATAAAAATAATTATTATTTATTAAAAAAAATAATTATCAGTTAATTGCTCCATAACTTATTGATACCAAATTTCTTATATGTAAGCGGAGATCCGTGATCGTTAACTTAACAAGTCACTTGTCCACATTTATTAAAATCTAATATAATCGATTAATATAAAATGGTCAAAGTTTCAATGAAATTTAGGCAAATAACCAACGCACCCAAATACATCCAAAGTTAATTAAAAAAATAATCATATGTACGCCCAATTCTTATACTAACAAACATGCCATTAGATTGGAGCCATTGGATTTGCAATTAATATTATATAATCATTGAGTTATTAATTATTTAAAATTGTTTAGCCGAGTGAGAACTAATTCAATTCCTTAATTTACATCACATTAAAAATGACTATAAAATGAATCTTAAAATCAAATTCAAGAAGAGGAGTTGATAAATTACTAATAATCCATTTAATCAGCAAAACCTTAATTAGTTTCATTGATTATGACTCACATTTATTACAAAAGATAATTAATAAAATAGTAAAATTATTAAGATAGGAAATATTACTACCAATGAATGCCTTTCAATATTGTTTCATGTTAATTGTTCCAGCCAAAAGATGCATTTCAAGGCGAAAATTTGAGACAAAAAAAAAAATTGATGGGAATTGGAATATAATAAATTAAAAATATGTCAAACACATCTCTCCACTTGTTTCGAACCAAACACTCTAATAAATTATTTCTCTAATTCACCATAATTTTAGTAGGTCATCAACAATCAATCTACACCATATTTTAATAAATGGAAACCATAAATTAATAATTAATTAAGTGCATGTTACCTAATAAAGAGATGATTACATTTTTTTTAGTACATATCATTGCATTAATGTCCACTCACTAAAAATGAATAAGACATTATATATATATATATATATATAGGTAAGTAAGCATACTACTTTTCAATAAGAATATTAATTGAGATTCGTTGGATTATAATTAAGTGCTTATTATTTATATGAACACTGTATAACTATACACTTCTTTATTAGTTTGCACTATTTAGTACTATTTAACAATGTTTATTACGGTACCTAAATATATTATAACCGTTGGATGTAAATCCAATGATTATTATAAACAAAACTAGATTTTAAATCTATGAACACCCCCAAAATGATGGGTTCTTATATATATAAAAGCAAAATGAGTATAATTTGGTTTGTTTCCTAAGTTTGGTTTTGCATTTAATTTGGTAAACTTTTAATCTAGTATCATTGTCAACAAAGAAAAACTTTAGGAAAAAAAGTTCAAGTCTTCTTCTAACCCATGCCAAGCCAATTTCTTGCTTTCAAGTGGAAGGAATAAAAAGATGGTGTGAGTTCAAGGGTGGAATGAATAAATACGTTAAATAATTAAGGACTTCCTTTCAAGTGTTTGTAGACCTAAACATTGACCCTTATATGTCAAGGATTTTATGGTCATTCTAATGTCTCTTTTATATATATATATATATATATATATATCCTAGACTATAACATCATTTTATTTATACATTTATGTATTTCTAATGGAAGAAAATAAAATACTTCAATTTACATATATATACATGATACATACGCACAAATTAAAATTTTTGATATTTTAGTAACATAAACAAATATGATTTTTACAACGAGATTACAATAATCATTTAATATGTTAACATTACGACATCTCTTATAATTTAATTATTCAATGTATGGATGTAGAAGAAGAAATTTTATAGGGTAATTATATATGTGTCAAAATGGAAGTTCCACATTGATTTTTTTTCCTAACTATATTGCTAAGTGGTCTACTTTTAGTTGACCACACAAGCCATGGTGGAATATCATCCTCCATTGATTTACCAAACATTACCAAAGTTTCCACTAAAATGAACTCATTTTGATTATAATGGGTGGTTGAAATCAAACAGAAAGTCAACACCTTCCAAGCTTAATGAAACCCTCTCTCTCTCTCTCTCTCTATATATATATATATATATATATATATATATATGTGCATGTATGTTGATCACTTCAAGGATCAAACCCTAACCCTAATGGCGAAAAGGTTACATTTATTTCTTTGCCAACCTATTTTCTTTGTCTTAATTTTCTCTTCATCAAATGCTTTCCAATATAATATCTTGAGCTTCGGAGCCAAGCCCAACGGAAGAAGTGACTCAACCAAGCCATTTATCAAGGCTTGGCAGGCTGCATGCAGCGCATCAAGTTCAGCCACCATTTACGTGCCACGTGGAGAGTTTGTACTCGGTTTAACTGAATTCAATGGGCCTTGTAATAACAATGATATCCGATTTTCAATTGATGGGACTTTGTTGGCTCAATCAAGTAAGGTTGGGCTCGGTAAATTGAGTCAATGGATTGTGTTCAATAATGTTCAAGGTGTGAAGATTGATGGGGGTACATTTGATGGAAGAGGAAAGCCTGTTTGGGCTTATAAGACATCTACAAGTTGTTGGGGTTGCTCTCTTGGTGCATCAGTAAGTTAAATTATTATTATTCAGTTAAATTATTAATTTCATTATTTATTATTTATTATTTTCCCTGAAAAGTCTCTCAAATATATATATATATATATATATATATATATGATAAACTCTCAAAATATCTATGAGTTTTGATTAAAATGAAATTGCACTGTGCTCAACAACGGTCTCTTTGTTTATTAATATTGGGTCTCTTGATAAGGTGTTTATTTCGGGAAGAATCCGAAATAAAATATCAAACCCTCACATGGGTGAGAGCATATGTGTTATTGAGTTTGCGGCTGTGCTTCACACCTTCACATATATCCTGATATTAACCCTTTATCAATGATTGAATAATTAAAAAAAAAAAGGTTCAAAAGATAGAAGACTAAAAAGTGAATAGAAGAATAAAAATTATAATTATATGATCAGAATAAAAATGCAGTATGAGGTTTTTGGTCATTTATTATTATTATTGGGATTTTTTAAATATATATATTTGAATAATATTTTTTTGATTTAGCATTAATTAACTTGTTGATGCAGTCTATAACATTCACAAACTCAAAGGACATAGAGATCACAAGATTAATATCAGTGAACAGTGAGCTTTACCACATTGTGATATTGAAATGCAAAGATGTGAAGGTGTCAGAGGTGAGTGTGAAGGCACCATGGAAAAGCCCAAACACTGATGGCATTCATGTTCAAATGTCCACTGGTGTGAGCATCACAAAGACCACAATAAGGACTGGTGATGACTGCATTTCTATTGGACCTGGCACTCAAAATCTTTTGATTGAGCAAGTCTTCTGTGGACCAGGACATGGAATTAGGTATTTCATTCATTTACTTTATTTTATTTTATTTCTAATAATATGGACAAATGTCACAGCTGCAATAGCTGAACGGTAAAAGATGTTGTTGACTCTTATATGAGATCGAGAATTTGACTCCCTCCAAAAAAGAGTTAAGGATTGTCTACATGAGAGTCAAGTGTTTTATCGCTCAGCTATTTTAACAGTGACGATTACCATTTTTTTTTTTTTTTGAGGAATTTATATTTTTATGAAGTTTTTTTTTTCATTTTTTAATTTAATATGAAGGTTTAAATGGTTGTAGCATTGGAAGCCTTGGCAAAGGAGAAGTTAAAGAAGAGGGAGTGGAGAATGTGACAGTGAGAAACAGCATGTTGACAGGGACAGAGAATGGAGTTAGGATCAAGACATGGGCAAGACCAAGCAATGGTTTTGTTAAAAGAATCACATTTGAGAATATACTTATGAGACATGTCAACAACCCTATCATCATTGATCAAAGTTATTGCCCTCACAGCAAATCATGCCCTGATAAGGTTGTTTTTTTTTTTTCTTAATCTAATTCCTACTTAAATATATAATTATGTTATTTGCATTTTTTTATTTTCTTTTAATCATTTTGAGAGTTTTTTATTGGTGGAATAATTATCCTTGATCATGTGAATTCTAGGCATCATTTTAGATTTAAAAAAAAAATACATGAGTTTATAGTTTTAATAATCTTGTTTTGTTATTGTTAGACTATGAGTGCTAAGTGTTAATTTTGAAAATCATTTTTAAGTTCTTTATTGATAAAAAATTAATTTGGGCTTTTCACTTTTTTTTTTCTTTTTGAAGGTTATAAACAATATTTATCCTTTTTGGTTCATCTTAAATTTAAAAATATATAAAATCACTATAGTATTAGACCATGGCTAATCCCAAATTTGGTCTGGGAAGTGAGACCCCCTCATGATCTAATCGGTCTATTTTAATGTTTAAATTTATATTAAAATCGAAAACCTAGCTATTTCTTCTATGATATGAATACAACCCCCATCGAAGTCAAATTTTTATGAATAATAATCAACCATACATGTATTTTGATATTGATTAATAATTATATTCTACTTTTGAATATAATGTTGATAGGAAGCAGCCATTATATATGCTTTTGAAATTTATTGATTTAATTTATTAATAAGACATTTTTTTCATAATTTTATTGCACTTGTATTTTATACATTAATTTAAAAAAATTAAAACATTTTTTCTGAAAGAATTCCCTTCACATTAATTAATTCTAAGGAATAACCTCAATTGGTAAACACAAATAATGCACAAGCATGAAATGTTTAATTTTATTATCATCATTGTTAACCTTTTTTTTTTGTTTGATAATTAATTTAATTAATATAATTATTTATAAATTTGTTTTGCAGAGCTCTGGAATAAAGATTAGCCAAGTGATGTACAAGAACATAAAAGGGTCATCAGCAACACCAATTGCAATGAAATTTGAGTGCAGTGAAAGTAATCCATGCAGTGATCTTTCCTTGCAAAACATTGCTCTCACTTACCAAAACTACCCTTCCAAGTCTTCTTGCCAACATGCTCAAGGCCAAACTTCTGGTTCCATTGTTCCCCCTAGTTGTTTCTAATTTACTCACATCATCATCATCATCATCATCATCATCATCATCACTACCACAACTCCAATTACTAGTAGTTCAAAAAATATATATATAAATGAAGTTTTCAGTTATTTAATTTTGGCAAATCAGTTGTTTGAGAAAAAATAGTTTTGTTTTCACATGAGTCACAAAGTTATAATTAATAATAGTAAATAGTTTTTCTTTCATATGTATATCATGTGATATAATTACTTGTCACTTTATTTCTATCTTTATCCTTGAGTATGCTTCAAAATAATGTTAGAATTAAAGAAAGCACTGAGGCCCTGTTTGGTTACAAAATAAAACAATCTGGCATAATTTTATTACATAGGAAATGAAAGTGATTATTACAGAAATTGTGGCATATTTTATTCTTACAGAATTAATGTTTGGTTAAAAAAATAAAAAAAATATTCCACACACTTTACAATAAGAAAAAACCACACACTTCAAAATAAAAAAAATATTTCATTCCGAGTGAAATATTTTTTTATGCTATAATTCCCACATTATGGCATAATATAATTTTATAGTGTAAATTAGATACCCAAACAACCATTATGGCATAATTCTGTGAAAATATTATATTATGCTATAATGTACGGATTATGGCATAATATTGGGCTATCCAAACATAACATGAAATTGGGAAAGTTTTTTGCAATATTTTTAAAGTGCTATTGGGCTCTAAGAGGTCTTCTCATTTTAAGTTTGGTTGGGCCAGGTGCCTTCAAACCCAATATCAACCTAATTTATATTGAAGGCCCATTATTTACTTGGGAAAATCAAGCAAACAATTTCTGACCTCAAGCCAGACAAACCCCCTGTTGGAAATCGGAGAGGAAGAAATCTTTGTTGTTGGAAGTGACTGAGGCTTGCGAAGGCACTGACCTTAAGAACAATTTCGCCTCCTTATTTCAGTGCACAAGACGCAGCCGTTGTTCTCCCAGGATACAACAGTCGGATCCTCTGGTCGCGCACAAGAGCCGAGGATCAATGAGTGCTCAGAGTTTTCTCAGGGACGGGAGAGGGAGAAGAAGAAGAGAAGTTGAAAATCTCTATTTTTAGAGACGGGTTTTTTGGTTCTTTTTAAATGGCAATGGCAGACTGACGCGAAAGGAAGGACACGACGGATGGCGGACAGGCGCGAAGGAAAGGACACGACGGAGAGGGAATCGTTCGTCCGTTCGCAGGAAGCTTCGGCGAAATCGAACAGGCGCAAAAACCCTAACTAGATGAAAGGGCAAAAAGGTAAAAACAACTGCGTGACTGGTGGTCCAATAAATCTGGTGCATTCGTGTCCGCATCATGCGCCTACGTGAGTTCAGAATTTCCAAGCTAAATTTCGGATCGAAACCCTGAAATTGGCACCCCTGCGCCTGCGCACGTAAGAGAGCATGACCCCAAGACAATAGTTGTAGGCTTAGGAATAGTGTCATATATAAGGTGACTAAAAGTTTTCTCAATAGGCAATGTGGTACAAAAGTTATTTGGAATGTTTTGAAATATGATGGGCCATATTTATGGGCCTCCAACACCCCCAACCATGATGATTTCTTGCTCTTCTTTTTTTTAAAGCTTCTAGTTAATTGTATGTAAGGATCTCAAAAAATTGTGCAATGATTTTATCTTGAAAGTGCCAACTTGGAAAGAATTGGTTGGTTGAGAATTGCTCTAATTTCTAAAGTGGAAGGCCATGAATCTAGGTCAAACTCTAGAGTATTCGATTTGATAACCTTCTCACTCAAATATGTCTCCAATATTTTATTTTCAAGACTAAAGAAGATGTTAGAATCCTTAATTGGAATATTATAGTGAGCCTTCATTAAGAGTTGATGCATCTCCAACAACATTTGCTTAGGAATTAATGTTTAGCCTTCAAAGATGTATGCACTACAAGAAAACTGCTTATTACCAACGGAAATTTTCCGACGGAACTATATCTGTCGGTAAAGTATACTTTTACATCGTCAGGGTAGATTTGGACTGAGAATTCCTTTTGGAGCTGCTAGAGAAGCAAAAGATTTTGGTCCTCACTGGATAGGTTACATTAGGTCTATACTACATAACTCTAAGATTTCTATTCTTATAAATGGCTCACTGCGCGGCTGTGTTAGCAGATATCAACATAGCCTTAGGCGATGTAATTGTCTTTCATCTCTCCTATTTGTGCTTATCTCTAACTTGTTTAGCTCCAAATGTGCACATGCTTTTTATCTATAAAATCCTTTATGGCATCATATTGGAATATAATAACAAATTATATTACTTTCACTATGTAGATGACCAAATCATTTTCACTGTTAAAGATGGGAAAAATATCATAATTATAAAACTCATTCTATACTTGTTCGAGGGGATATCAAACTTGACAATTGTTAGGGACGCAGTGGTTAACACAGGTCCATAGTCCCACATCGCCTGCGGGACTGAGTCCCTCTAGCCTTATATACCCTTACCAAACCTTCCCTCTAACTGCAGTTATGGAGAAGTTAGGGTGGTGGGTCCCTATATTAACATGGTATCAGAGCTTAGGTATCTAGGGCTGTGCTGTGGCTAGGACCTTGGGTCCCACATCCGCTGTGGGCCTAGGGGGCATGTTAGGGACGCAGTGGTTAACACAGGTCCATAGTCCCATGTTAGATACGGACAGGATCTTCCCAGATGGCTGATGGAAATTTTCTCAAGTTTTGGCTTTTCTTAAGTTTGTTGTTTTGTTTAAATTCTGTATCTTGGATTTCCTATCTTCAGTTGGTTTGTTTTCAATAAATAGCCCTCAGGGTTCTTTCTCTCAAAAAAAAATACCACCCTCTACCCCATTCCTTTCCCCTCTTAATATTTCTTCATTCCCCCTCATTCTATTACCCGGGCGTTTGGTTCGCGGTAATGATATATTACCACAGTAATGAGATTACCATGGTAATGGGGTCAAGAATGTTATATGCCCGGGAATGTTGAGATAATGTGAGATTACTGTGTTTGGTTGAGAACTTATATTACTAGTAATCTTTCATTATCATGTTTGGTTAGTCATGGTAATCACTTCAGTAATATGTCAAATTTACCTAAATACCTATACATATAAAATTTTAAAAATTTTAATTTAAAATATTTAGATAAATAAATAATTAAATTATAATATATAATTATATATATTTATTTAATTAATTAATTATATATATAATTCAATTATAAATATATTTTATTATTTATTTATCTAAATACTTTAAATTAAAATTTTCAAAATTTTATATATAGGGGTGTTTAGGTAAATTTATTTAATATATAATTATTTAATTATATATAATTATAATAATTCTATATTAAATAAATTTACTCAAATACCTCTACATATAAAATGTTAAAACTTTTAATTTAAATTATTTAGATAAATAAATAAATAAATAATTAAATTATAATATATATTATGTTATAAATATTTTAATAAAAATGGCACAAAACTAGGGTTTTGATAATAAGTATAATATGAAATTAGATTAAATAAGTGGGGGTATAATTGAAAAAAACAAAATTTTCAGATTACCACCAACCTGGTAATCTGGATTACCACCTATTTTGGCGGTAATCAGATTACACTCTCATCTGGTAATATTTCACTATTGGTAATCTCACATTACCATTAACATTACCATTGCTACAATAACCAAATATGTATGGTAATGTTTTCACATTACCGTCAGATTCCTGGTAATATTTTCACATTATCACGAACCAAACGGCCCTTAGTGTGTTGCTTTATGTGTTCTATGTTATGTCTCCTTTTAGTACTTTGTAACATCCACTTCTAATGGGAAATGTAGGCTTTTTTGACTAAATGTCAATGGTTTATACTTTCTTTTTATCTAAAATGCTATTCCTCTAATTTAACTAGTCCATTAATTAACTAGGAAATCAAATCACCCTCACTATTGGGACCATGAAAAGTGAACGTCCACAATGTCCAAATTTTGGATACCAACATTTTTTTTATCAACTGTAAACATGATGACTGATTATAATCTCTTATCATGTTATTAAAATTAGTAGAATCATCAAAATAGTCCCTCTATTTTTATCAATAAGTATTTTTAATCCCTCTAATATAATTTGAATTTTTTTACTTTTTTTATTTTTTTTAATTTTGAAATATTGAGTCCTTCAATGTAATATGACGAGAATTAAATTTCCTATTAAATAATTTGGATTAAAATATTATTTTAAAATTAATTAAAAATAAATTAAAAAAAAAAACTTCCTGGCAACACTTCGGCCATGCACTATATAAATGAATTAAAAAAAAGATCTCTACCAACTTCGGCACCGTGTCTCGCAAGTTCACCACGCACAGCGCTTTCACTTCTAGTCCCTTCGAACCTCTCTTTGAATTTACCATTCCCCGCTCTCGGCCTTGAAAATGAGTACACGCACAGTAGCAGGGACTCGCTATCCACCACGTTTACGCCTGTCTCTACGATGTCGTACGTGCTGAGTATTGTTAGCGTGTTGCCGAGACTGTGCCCTATCAACGTGATGTTCACTGGGGCATTTGATCGAACATGTTGTTGGGACGAGTTAACGAATCACTACCAAGACCTGCTTCTCAAGCGGAGTACTTGCAGAAACGGCAGGAAGGGTCCTTATCGGTGTAGAGATCGATAGATTTTGGGTTATATTCCTCAACGCCATGAAATTCAAGCCACACACCAATCACACAACTCCAACAAACAGGAAACTATGTTCCGTTTCCGGTTCCGTTTCTCCCTTTGCGTTTCTCGTTCCCTTTCTCAGGTCAACCCATTCGCTTCTTCGCTTCAGTCGCTTGTTCAATCTCTGTGCTTTTCTCTCTATTTGGGATCAATGGAGGTGGTGAAGAACAAGCAAGTGGTGCTCAAATGGTTTGTGGTAGGAGCGCCAACGGAGAAGGACATGGAGGTGAGGGAAGGGACGGCTAAGCTCAAGGCTCCAGAGGGATCTGGTGGGCTTGTTGTTAAGAATCTTTATCTTTCTTGCGATCCATACATGAGAGGGAGGATGAGAGAGGACTACTCGTCTTATCTTCCTCCTTTCCAGCCCGGAAATGTAAGTGTTTTGGACTGTCAATTGTGGTTTTTTCCTCTAGGTTTGGTTCTTGATGTGTTTTTATGTTTAATTGTTTGGTTGAGTAATTGATATTTTCTGATTGTTTTTTTTTTTATGAACTTGTTTGGGATTCCATTCTTGATTTATTAATGGATCAATTGTAGAGTTTCTTTTTTTTTTTTTCATTCTCTTTCTCACTTCTTGTTTTCTTTTTAAAAGGATTAATTTTTTTTTTAAATTGATGAAATGGTAGACAAAGGCATCATATTTTTGCAGATATTATTTTTTTTTAATTATTTGGTTTTCTTTTATTCCCATGAAATTTCATCGGTGTGTTAAATTGGTCCTGTTATTTGGAAATGACTAGCAAGTGTTTGTGAGTATGCCACAGTGGTGTTGGAAGACTTGTGTGTTTGTTTATTGAGTGAAAAGCTTGGTTTTTCAAACTTGAAACGCTCCTGAAAAGCATTCCAATTCAAGAAGATAAAAAGAGTAGGAGAAAAGTGCACCTTTTTTTTTTGGGGAGGGGGGTAGCAATAAAGCTATTATCAATAAATCATATTTCCGTTCAAGATATAACTTTTTGTCTTCTAATTATTTGAATCATCATCATGTTTTATATTTGAATCTCCATGACAAAAGTTGGACAGAACCAGAATCATAATATTTGTAATTTCTGTAGTGTTTAGTATTCATGTATGCTTTCTAGAACAACATCAATCTTAATGTGAATGAGTGTTGGTATATTCTTTTTATGCCCTGGTCGGACAGAATCAGAATTATAATATTTGATTCATGAATTTTTCTTGAAGTTTGCTGAATTTTTTATTTCATTTGAAGGTCATTGAAGGTTTTGGGGTGGCTAAGGTTCTAGATTCAGACAACCCGAAGTTCAGTGTTGGCGACTTCGTAGCAGGATTCACTGGCTGGGAGGAGTATAGTTTAATAACAAGAACTGAAAATCTTAGGAAAGTCGAAAAGAATGATATCACTCTTTCCTTTCATGTTGGCCTTCTAGGTGAGACAGAACTCTCTGCTAAACTACTTCCAATCTGGTTGCACATCAAACTTCATAATTTGAAGATTCTTTGAAACTTTTCAGTTGTTTGCTGATAGAGTGTGTGCATTAGTGGTTTGTAATCAAATTAAATCAGGTATAAATAAATAGTGATAATTAATTGTTGCAAGGTATGCCTGGTTTTACGGCTTATGCTGGGTTCTACGAGGTTTGTGCACCGAAGAAGGGAGATGCTGTGTTTGTTTCTGCAGCATCTGGAGCTGTTGGCCAGCTTGTCGGCCAGCTCGCAAAGCTTCATGGCTGTTATGTTGTCGGAAGTGCTGGCTCAAAGCAAAAGGTATTCCCTCTCAATTTGATACTATAAACAAAACTTAGATTTATCACACCAACTATAACACAAATTCAACCCCTTTTTAAAGGTTCAACTTCTAAAGGACAAACTTGGATTCGACGAAGCTTTCAATTACAAAGAGGAAACCGACTTGACTGCTACCCTGCAAAGGTTTGCCAAATCTATGAAAAAATTTTGCGTTCATCTTATTTCTGTTATTTTGATCTGCAATATTTATCAAACAAAATGAACATCAACAGCACCTTATTATTATCTCTATGAATTCCTCGGCCTTGCAGATACTTCCCCGATGGCATTGACATCTACTTCGACAATGTTGGAGGTGCAATGCTTGATGCCGCCCTTTTGAACATGAAGGTGCATGGGAGGGTGGCGGTATGCGGAATGGTATCACAACATTCATATAATGACAGTGCAGGGATCCATAACATGTTTGCATTGGTGCGCAAGCGTATCAGAGTCGAGGGCTTCCTTCAAAGTGATTACTTGCACTTGTTCCCAAAGTTTGTCGAAACTGTCTTGAATTATTACAGAGAAGGGAAGATCATTTACTTGGAAGACATTGCTGAAGGCCTTGAGAATGCACCTTCAGCATTCGTTGGCTTGTTTTCTGGAAAGAATGTTGGTAAACAAGTTGTGTGTGTTGCAAAAGAGTGATTTGTTTCTCTCTTTTGATTACTGCCAATGTTGGTACAGTGTTTCGAATTATTTCGTTCGCTGGATTTGCAAAAGAATATTTTTGTTTTTATTGAATGTTATATGTGTTGTAATGCTTTTCTATTGTTATAATGTTATAAAACAAAGGCCTTATCTTTTGTTTTATCTGCTGAACATTTTTTCTTTTTTTTTCTGAGAACTTACTGCTTATTGTTCATTTCTATCCTTCTACTTCAGAAATTCTTTTATTAATTTTCATTTAAATATATCAAGATTTCGTTTGTTTTATTGTTTTGATGATCCAGAGTTAACATTGATGTATGACATACTTTACTGTCCTTAATTTCTGCACCTATAAGTGACTTAAATTGTTTAAGAATTTTTAACTTGATGGTGTGATATCAAAACGTGATTTTTTTTATTTTTTATTTTTTATTTTTTATTTTTTATTTTTTATTTTTTATTTTTTTTGACAATATAAACATGTGCAATCATTTATATACCCATTAAATATTCAATAAGACTAATTCAATTATGTTTTAGGAAGGAGTCATACAATCAACATTTCATATAGAAAACAAACTTACTGACATCCTGCTATTACAACTATTATAGTGTCATTCCTTGACTTATTCTAAGGATGATTACAAAAATTAATTTTTTTTAACATATTAGAGTCCAATGTGCTAATATATTTTGTCACATTAACATGTTAAAAAAAAACGTTATATAAAAAACTCAATATAACACTAGATAGCAAAAAATTCACTTTATTGAATATTTTTTTAACGGTTTTTATCCCTTTTTTACTAATAAATTTATGATTTATTTATTTTATTATAAAAATATTTTTTAATTAAAATAATAAATTTACTCATCTCGGCACCAAGCAACAAGATCGCAGCTCACACACCATATTGATGTGTGGCATGGATCAAGCTAAAAGCACTCAACTTAGTCAAAAATTCACTTGCGTTGGTATTGGGCAAGAACTTGCTCTATGGTGCCTACTTGAGAATATCTAGTGTATTTTTAATATTTTACTAAAACAAACACATATTACTCGAGAAATAGAAAACAATCATTAAAAAAACAAATGCTAATCTGAAAAGATAATATTTTATCAAAAAAAAAAAAAAGAGAAGAAAATATCACCTATGTGAAAGTTCAAAGGGTTGACTACCTTTTCAAACTTCCTAGGGTTTAACATTTAGGTGTTAAATGCTAAGCTCTAGGGCGTATTCATTTAAGTACAAGTGGGAGGAAGTTAGGAAATGGAGAAGTATCACTTTCTTGAAGTGGTAGAAAATAATAGAAGTGATATGATTTTTACCACTTTTTGTGTTCATTTTGTAGAAAATGTCTCTTCCATAAAGTGCGTATTTTTTCACTACTGGTGTTCATTTCGGTGTAAATGGTATCACTGCTGAATGGTCTTTGGAATTGAGGGGAAGTGAGCTTTATAAAAGACTGACTTCCCCCACTTCAGTGTAAAAAATACTAAAACCCACTTACCCACTTCAATCTGAAGTGAGGGAAGTGATCACTTCCCTACTTCAGAGGAAAAGAACATCAGAAGTGAAAAAAGTCAGTCCACTTCCCTCTACTTACTTCGAAAGAACTTATGAATCCAATTGACACCCACCTTAGAACAAAGGCGAGTTTAGGGACTTGGGTTATGTGGCCTCATAATACGCCTAATAATATCATTGTGTATCATATTGACTAAGTGTTCGTGTTTTTTTTTTTTTTTTGGTTTATGGGCTGTGGCTATAAAACAAATATCATTGTGTATATTGGCTAGCCACTAAAAACTCAAATGGGGTTAAGTTATGGGCTGTGGCTATTTGTAGCCCTTATGCGCTTTCGGGGCTTCTAGCTTTTTGACATCTACGCCATGTTGTAATTTATTTTTTTTTTTTTTTTTTTTTTTTTTTTTTTTTGAGAGAGGGCGACAAGCGCCAACTCTCAGGGGCGTACGCGTGGCGGGGGGATTGCCTACAACGTCCTCACCCTCTTGGAACGGGGGAGCGCGGTTCGGGGGGATTGAACTCGCGTCTCCTCCCACGAGGGGACCCGAGGTACCGCTGGGCTACAAGCCCTTTGGTCCATGTTGTAATTTTTGTTCTTTTGTTTCCTTTCTTTGAATCTGAATCTTTTCTTGTGGGTGGTGGTGACAAAATCAAGCTTGGTGTTTTGTGTGATTTGTAACACTTGAATGTCCTATAATTTATATTAATTTTAACAGTGATTTACGAATAATAAAATTTCTTCTGAATTCTAACAAGTATATGCAATATATATGGATGGATGTTAATAATTCATAAAATGAAATTAATAAAATTCTAACAATCAAAGATTCCACCTTTGAAAGCATATCAATGATAAAATATCAAATACTAATTTTTTTTTTCTCTTTGACCCACTGGATTCCTAAGAACCATGATGCAGAGTCAACCCACAAGATTCCTAAAAGCTGGGATGTAGTCAACGAGACAAGATTGAAAACTTTCTAATAAACCTCATAATTACATAAATAAAAAATTTTAACTCAAAACAATCTGCTTAAAATCAACCCGTATTAGTCCAATTACTAATTTTAAATCACCGATTGTTGCAAATACCACAAATAAGCAACAATTTTGAGACTTTTAAATAGATTAGCAAAACAGAAAAGAATGAAACAGACACCGTGGAATCCTAAGCTAAACACTCATCAAAATCAAAAATTAGGGTATCTATTTTAACACAAGGCAGTCAACAATAAGTCTCACACAGTGCAAACCTAATATTTAGAATATACAAAGATGATGCCGCAAATAGATTTTATTAATTCTCTAGCACATATCCATCATTACTCTCTTTTTTCATTATGAACTATCAAAGCTCTGACGAAGGTACTTTGTATCGACTCCAGACTCACGGGTCAACGCAACCCGCCCAGTTCGTGCTACCTGGATAAACATGAACAAGAATTGCTAATAATAAGTACCCAGAAATTAAGAATGTAGTTTGCCAGATTCAAGAGCAATTGTACTATACAAGAACCCTTAAATAATTTGATCATTGCAGAAGTTTATACAAACTCTGATTATTTGTCTGGTTTGCATGTAGATCGATTTAATTTGGTCTGTCAAGAATTACCATAAACTTTCAAATTTACAATGTCTGCCCATTAAACCATAATGACCTCCTGATACCATAACTATCTTATTTAAATTTCAAGCAATCATGTCCAAATTGAAGAAAAAAAAGAAAAAAAATTGGAGAAATATAAGAAAATAAAACAATTCAAGCAGTTTGACTCAAGGAATATCTGCAAACTGTAGATTATAGGACGAAAGCTCTTTAGACATTGAAATAATAGTTTACTTTCTCTTAACGATTTGTAGTTGCAAAACATCCATGATGGTAGAAGAAAGTTTGCATGGACCCAAACCTCACATACGCCATGAATATAAACCTTTCAAAAGCTTGTCAAAATTGAACAGGGTTATGGAAACAAAACCATTGAGACTGAAGAGAGTTTCAAGTTCGAAACAAACCTCACATATGCCATATGGCTCCAGCAGTCTCTGCAATGCAACTATCTTGTCCAAATCTCCGGAAAGCTGGAATAGCCATTCAATTGTCAGGCTTAGATCCAAGCTTAAACTTCAAATATTCATGTTTCACAAGAATCACAGCTTTGCACATCATTTAGTAGAGTTATGCATGGACATATGAAATATGTTAGTATGTGCAAGTGATTGCATGGACCCACTATATGCTGAAGCAGAGAAAATGGAATAAGACGGGACCAAAGTTTAAAAATGTATTTTCATACTTGACAATGGCTATTGAGAACCAAAAGTCCATCACAAGTAGAAACCTAAAAATTTAAAGGTCACAGCTGCAGTTTTTAGTTTCTAAAGTCTGTGAAAATGTCGTAAGAGAAATCCTAATTTTTCGCTTTAGCACATAAAAGTCCTCAGAAACATTTTATAGCAGTTATGACAGACATAAGTTATTTGCATGTGTATGCCTCACATGAGGATTAGAAAATTTCCCTTAAGTTTCTCCTGTGAAGAGAAAACATTATGTAGAGTAGCCAAACAAACAGGAGAAACAGAAGAATTGGATACCCACATAAAACCAGCACACTGAAACAGTGAGACAGACACCATCAAGGATGTATTCTTGATCAGTATATAGTGTTTAATGTGTGGACACTGGTGGATGCAAACCAAACATATTATTTGAACCAATCCAAACCAAAAGATTAAGCTGAAAGGATGAGAAACCAAGGCTTCTATAGTCAAATCCATATTTATTAAATTAACCGATGTGGGATTATATGATTCTATAATAGAAACAACAAACCATTATTGAGCTTCAAAATATAATCAGGATACTGTGATTTGTTAGCAGGGACAAAGATAAAAATGATAGCAATTGATACACCCATACAAATTAGAGCAAATATGACCCAACAGCAAAGGTCGCATGATATGAAACACATCAAAACAGTCACAATTAGGGCAGTCAAACAAGCCAAGCCATGTGAAACTGTCGAGTTCAGCCCGAGTTTGGGCTCACTTAATCTTATTTGATTGATAATCAAAATGAACTTGTTCCAAGTTTGCATGTTTGATAAGAAAATGAGTTGAGCTTAAACAGAACCAGGCTAGTTCAGTAAGCCTCAAAAGCAAGCCTAGATAACATATACATATACTAGTATCTGTAGGTCAGGTATGAATATATAATATTTACAAATGATCATATCCACGTCACTAATTTATGGGCAATTTCAAAGAGCTTAATCTTAAATTATACTTGGACAAGGTGGTCTATAAAAATTTTAGTTTATTTATAAAGAACTAAATAATAGCTTACTTTTATAAAGGGATGATGTGAAACTATTCAAATCAGCTCGAGCCTAAATGAGCCAAGCTCAAGATGATACACTGGCTTAGCTAGCTCAAGCCTGGCTTAATTACACCCCTAGTTCCAATTAAGATATAGTAGTAAATGTGAAGAACCTGACCTGTAGTGTAATTGTATGATCAGATACATCTACAGCCTTAGCTCGAAAGATATCAGCAATATCTAGAACATCCCTTCGTGCTATAGAATTTACAGCAACTTTTATCAACATCAATTCTCTTTCAGCAAAAGGCAAATGGGTCATATCTTGAACCTGAATACACCAAAAAGATCTTAAAACATAAAATTCCATTGCTGGCATAGGTATTGTTTTTTTGTGTTAATGTTAATCACCTCATGAACATCAATGAGCTTGTAGAGTTGCTGCACTAGCTTGCCAATCGATTCATCAGTCCCAGGAACTACAGTTGTAATTCGAGAAATGCCTGCCTTTTCTGCTGGACCAACAGCAAGACTCTGAAAAAATATGTTGACTGACATCTTAATCGAGGCCTCTCCTAAGAGACAAAAGGGAAAGAAAATAATTCCATATAAGAAATACCTGAATGTTGTAACCCCTCCGAGAAAAGACTCCAGTGACAATGTTGAGAACTCCGGGAGCATCATTCACAAGGATAGATAATGTGTGTGAACAAAGACCGGTTGACTAGAGCACAATAAATCTAGTATTAGAAATTTAGAATCATCTGAAACCATAGTAGTCTACAATCAGCATTCAAAGTGGTAGAGTAAGAACAAAACAAAAACTTTGGTAAACCCCTTAGCAACTTAGGCGAAGTTCACTGAAGTGACAGCATTCACTTACCATGACAAAACTGGGCCAACATGGAGCCCTTTTTTATTTCTTTATGAGAAAAACTTCTTGAATATGCTTCTTCACCACTTAACAGTGCTAAAATGGTTGGACATCAACCACAAGGCTTACAACAGGCACAAGAAAATTATAATTGCACCAAGTGAACTGATAACTGATAAGAATGAAAGACTTGTCTATGTTCATGGCCATGAAAGTCTAGCTTTTTATTTGAAACTAAAACAAATTGGCAGAAATTCAAAATAATGAAGAACAAAAATATCTTGACAACTTACATCATCATGATCAAGAACACCCCAATGAGCATCAAGAACTTGATTGAGTGGGAAACCCTCATATGGCTCCACTGGATAAACATCACCCTTGTGCAGTAAAGAGAAAAAAAATATATTTATATAGACATCAGACCATGAAGTAAGCCCAAGCTAGTGGTATTAACTTTACAAGGAAAAACATGATTGAGCATAAAACTATCTGTCCAACAACAGTGGACAGAGTTAGTGGATAATTGATTCAACATCCTAATGAAAACAAGGGATGATAACTTTAGATGTCACTAAATATGTTACTAACAAGCCCGCAGTTAGAACCATAACATGCCATACTTCAATATGTGTCAGCACTTCCCACATCTAAAAATTCTTCATTTGAGGAAATCACAAGATTAGTATAGAAATTCCAAACAGTTCCCTCCAGATGGCATGTTTGTACTCATAAAGCCTGTTGGAAAAAATTCAATTAGGAAAATGCAGCCAATAGGGAAACCCAACTATGCTGTTTTCCTGTAGAGCAGCTCCGCAAATTAGATCACCTCTTATGAATTCCATCAAAACATTTGAAATATGATAGTCTTGAATGGCCAGATTTAAGCAAACACTCATCTTTCTACCTCAAGCTTTGCACGTAGACTTCCATTATAGTTTTAACATGTTAGACTTGAAAGGTATCTCAACCTGCAACCATTATGCTACCTCAATTAAGTCTTAGTATTAAAACCCATGTACATGTGAGGTACTTCTTTAGTTACATAAACTGATATTAGAATTCAACCCACATCTAGTTTACAAGAAGTTTCACACACAAAGAGTATTTCACTTCATGGATAACACATTCTTCATTCAATGGGCAAAAAACTTTAGAGAGAATTACAATATAAAAATTATGAACACTTCTTAAATGCTGCATTAACTAAAAACACTTATACCCTTGATGACTGTTGGGAGTCACTAAACGATGCATTCATAGCTCTAGGAAGTGCATTGGGTGGCGTGGTTTCTCCCAGATTTGGATAAGAGGCTGCAGAAAACCTCCAAAAGGGAGCAGATTCCCCCATCTTCTCCCTCCTTAATGCAATCTGATATGCAGTGAACAAAATTAATGACCAAATCAACAAAGGAGTGTTAGTTTGGAAGGAAGTGGGCTAAGAAGTGGCTGAAGTGGTGGAAGTGAAGCTATTTGCACCACTTTGGTTGTTTGGCTCTTTGGAACTTAGCCTCAAAATCTGTGTTAAATCTCAAAAAGTTAAAATCTTAGGATGCACTACTTCCCAGCTTTTTACTCTATAGTCACTGGAAGTAAGGTGACTTGGGCACATATATGGCCCAAAATATAACTATAAATTAAAATTCTTTTTCTACTATGTAAAAAAATTGTTAATCATGTTTATATTTCAATTTATTAAATAAATATCTAAAAGATTTTTTACTCAGGTTTTTAGAAAGTCTCCAATCCACAGTGATTCATTCTAATTCACTGTCATCTCTTCAAATGTTCTGACTAAATATCCAAAACTCATTCATTCTCTAGGAAGCACACTTAGGACAGAATTAACTCTCCCAAGTGCACTTTCACCACTTCTTTCCAACCAAACACACCCTGACCTGCAGGTTCTTAATTTTCCAACAAATTAAACCTTGCCAGTTCTAGCAATTTCTTGGATCCCAAATTTGTTCAGATTCCTCAGAACTGCTGTCATTTTACCAGGATCTCCAGTTACCTGTATGTTGGAACATGAGGATTATGTTTAAATAAATTTCTGGAGAAATGCTGTGTGAGTGATCTCAGTATGACAACCATAATTAACATCACCTCAACAGTTGTTGAATGCTCCGAAATATCCACTATCTTTGCTCTGAAAGTATTAACCAAAAACATGACCTGCAGAGTAAAATCAGGTCAAAACCTTCAACATAAAGGAGAGGGTTCAAAATTTGCAAATTGAATACCATAAACAAATATAAACAGTTTGCACCAAAAGGAATATTATAAGAATTCCAGATTCTTTTGTGAGTTTTTACAAAAGCTAATATGGCATGACAAGTGCTTGACCCAGCTTTGATCTTTGTAAGAATTAGTTATATAACAAGGTAAACATCAAGGTTTCTCCAAATGAAATATTCAGGCTGAAGAAGCCGGAGTTTGACTCAAACATTAAAAAACACACACAACACAGAAAAATTCTCCAAACTTGCCGCCAACAACAGTGTTGTGTATTTATAAATGTAGGAAATTGAAAACATTTTTCACTTATTATTTATCCAATAAGAATGGTCCAAAAACAGTGTAAGAACATAACCATAATACTTCAAAGAAAAACTTTGTCTAAAATCAACATCCAATATTTTTTTTCTTTTACCTTACATGCTAATACTTAAACATGTGGTTTCACTTACCATGTATCAAAACAAACAAAAATAAATAAATAAAATAATGCTTTTTCCATGATATTAATGCATTATCATCAATAAATGGAAAAACTATTTCAGAAAGGTGATGTTTCAAGTCTACCTCAATAGAATTCACAAATTCGCATGTTGCCTATTATTGTAAATTTATATAATTGTGCAGCTACCTCTTGACGCTTGTCTGGACCAACATTAAGTTTTATGAGCATTAGCTCCCGCTCCACTTGGGGCTCCTTCGATAGATCCTCAACCTAGAAAGATCATAGATATCAAAAGCGATTGGTGCATCAACAACATAAGACAACTAAGGGTGTGTGATGGATCCCAAAACCATGATTTTTTAAATTCTTTCATATGTAAAATAATAAGGTTTAGTGCACCATGGCACTCAAGCAAAAGAAATGTGCATCTCAAACATACAAAGGTCTAGAAATTCAGTGATAGGCAAGAGTTCAAGGAAAATTTTGATGAACTCAACAAATAAAAAACCTCACACAAATTTCCTTTCCATTATAAACGCCCAGAATGGCAGAATTCTTATTCTTATGGATACAATATACATATACATATACATATGTATCAAACAAATGGTGACACTGCCAAGAAGACAACATGATTTAGAGTACCATAGTGCACAAGCTCAAATAAAGCAAAGAGAAGAAAAACCATTATTAGAACCTGACATAGGGACGACACTTTTCACTTTCTAACCATGAATTAAAATATAGTTCTCACTTATGTGCCCAAGTATTCAAGAATATGGATGTATTAGGTATATTTTACAGTTTCTACAGTAAATAGTAAAATTAGATATCATTTGACAACAGCCAAATATCATTTTTCTGGAACTTTTGAGAAATTTAATTAATATATTTGAATTAAAGACTAAACAAAAATAATGAAGGATTAAAAGTTATTAAACAAAATTGGCAGAACAAAACACTCTTCACTTAATTTTACCTTGTTTTGTTACATCTATTATGACTCTCAGTGCATGTGAAAGGTTTGGAAGTTAACAATAGTGCATGTAAAAGGTTTGGAACTTCTAGGTTGTTTTTGCTTAACACATACATCCAAAAGGAATCAGGTGGAATGCAAAAATGGTTTTCAATTACCAAGACCCTTTTTTTTATTGATTATGAACAGCAGTGCATGTAAAAGATTTGGCAGTTAATGTTGAAACAAAGAAAACGAAGTCTTAAAAATTGTTGCATTATTGCATTACTATAGTTAGAAACAAATTGGAGATGAAACAATTAAATTTTCTTTAAAATTTCATAAATGTTCAAGATCCATTTCTACCACCCTTGTTCCTCTAAGGTACTCTTCCAATTTTTTCTCACCACACATCTCTCTAACTTCTTCATTTTAGGCAACTCTATCATTGCCTGATGAAACCTGACAGACATGATGTCTTCCAAACAGAAACTAATGCAATAAACATGCTCATGGTGGCGATTGAAGAAAGACCAAACCTTTAAGACATTCACAAGCTTATTAAGTTGCGCTACAACTTGCTGCAATACCCTATCAGTCCCCGAGACAACTATTGTAAACAAGGCCTTGTCTTTATTCAAGCCAACTGCCAATGACTCGATGTTATATCCCCTCCTTGCAAAGACTCCTGCAATCCGATTTATCATCCCGCTTTCATCACCCACAAACACTGAAATCGTATGGCGTCTCACCCTAGTATTGCAAACAAAAGAAAACAATACTCTATAAATTACAATTATCCAAACTGAGAAGCAAGATCAACTTGAAGAAATTTGCTTTAATAGACAGAGCTAGAAATAGTAACCTCACAGAAAAGCTAAGTTACTTTTCGAAGAAAGTTATGGTGATATAAATGTTCAAATGGTACTGTACACTATTGCTATGATAAGAAAATGCGAAGAAATATTATACTTACCACAGAAACAAAATTAAACGGCCTAAACTTTAAGAAGGTGCTCAGTCTCAGGCAGAACCACCAAATCTAGGAACAACTCAATCTTAAACACGGTTATTCCTTCTCTTTCTAGTAAATCTAAGTACGGATGAACTCTAAACTAAAAGCAAGCACATACATTCACCTTCAAAAGCAAAAAAAAGGGTGATAAAAACGTCAAACTCAATCACAATGGATTTCAAGACAATTCGCAGCACAAATACTTAAAAAAAACGCAAAAAAAGGAGACAACATTCAGATTCCATCCAAATTACAAGACTAAAAAGCCAAGTATGATATGAAAGAATAATTCCAACGCATTTCCGCCTAGTAAACAATCCAACCAATAATCCACACGGCATTGTACTTAAAAACCAAAATTTCTCACGCATTCGCGGTCGTTGATGGAGGGAGATCACTGACGGACACCGGGACCTCGCTGCCCTGCTTCTCCGCGCTACTCGCACGAATCTCCAAAACCCCACCACTTCCACCACGCCTGGACTTCAAACCACCACCGAACCAGGACAAATCAAGGGACCTAGAGAAGAAGCGCACCTCGCCTTCAGCTCCAGAGAAGGGTTTCAATGGCGCCATGAGATGAAATGGAGAAGAAGCAGCCGCCATGGATGCGAAGCTCTGAGAGGTCGGTGCCTTGCGAAACAACGGAGTGGGATTAGAGAGGGTTTTATGCCCCTTTCATGACGTGTTTACCCCTGGAGAATTCTGGTGTGACTCGAGGCAGGGTGGGTAAAGAAGGAATTTCGACACACTGGGACGAGGTTTTGTAGCATTCTTTTTACCACATGGATAATTGTTTGTCCACGCATAGACATAAATTATTGGGAAAAAACGCTTTGCATATGTACCCTTGTAAATTTCAGTAATTCAAACCAAAGAGTAATTATCTATTCTTGTAATTCTCAAAACGTCCCTCCCAAGTTTTCTTATTTTCAAAAAAACCTTATAGGTTTCAATATTCACAAAAAAAAACTCACTTTTATTATAATATTTTTTTACTTTTTCTGTCAACTAACACTTTTTACTCAATGGAACAGTGATAAAAATACTTTCAACTAGATGCATTATTTTTTAAGCTAAAACATGTATTATTAAATAATAATGTAAAATATTAAATATTACAAAATATTATTACATGAAAACTTGACATAAGAATTGGAGACCTATATTTTTATATATAAATATGTAATGATAAATGAGAAATATACTTAGTAAATGGAAAAATATATTTCATAAGCATGACAACATTAGAATTTTAGGTGAAATAAACGGACAGAGTAAACTGTATGTTTTAAAAAATAACTAAACTGAAAAAAAAAAGAGAATGTATGAGATATTCAAATTTTAGATAAACTATATGAGAAGTTTTAAAACTTTGGTACATAGATTAAAAAATAGTTTTCTCTTATTTTTTTTTCTAAATTTTATGTTTATATATTAATATAGTATGATAAAAGTTTGATGATAATTAAAAATTTCATAAAAAAAAATTTACCTAATATTTGGTTTTTAGAAAAAAAATTCAGTCTAAATTTTTTATTTTTCTTATTTTCTTGCAAATTTGTCTAATAACATGTATGCTCCTTATTAAAACCAAATGCTACTTGTAACTCTTAAAATTTTATTTCTTCATATACGTGGCATCATTAAAATGTATTTGTAGATTGTATGAATTATGATTTTGTATAATAATAACATTAAAATTTGGTTTAAATTTCTAAATTAATCATGATAGTGTTAATTTTTACTCAGATGCATCAAATAATAACAAGCTTAAATTTTTTAAAGATTCATAAGCAACCATATTGATTTAGTGATTATTAGAAATTTTGGAAATTGACAATAATAACAATATTAATGAAAAGCTATTATTCATGAACCTTTCCCGTTCATGTTATTTTATCAAAAATCAAATGATTAAATAAACTAAAAACAAACATATTATTATATAAAATTTTTATTAAACACTTTTACAACTCTTTCCCTGAAGCGCTTCTACCATCTTCAAGGGAGTGTTTGGTTCGCGGTAATGTGAAAACATTACCGGGAATTTGGTGGTAATATGGTTAGATTACCATGTTTGGTTACTGTAACAGTGGTAATGTTAGTGGTAATGTGAGATTACCAATAGTGAAATATTACCAGATAAGATGGTAATCTGATTACCACCAAAACATGTGTTCATCCAGATTACCAAGTTGGTGGTAATCTGGAAAATTTTGTTTATCCAAGTATACCCCCACTTATTTAACATAATTTCATATTATACTTATTATCAAAACCCTAGTTTTGTTCCATTTTATTAAAATTTTATAACATATATATATTATAATTTAATTATTTATTTATATAAATAATTTAAATTAAAATTTTTAAAATTTTATATGTAGAAGTATTTGGGTAAATTTATTTAATATATAATTATTTAATTTTATATATGATGTAATTATATATAATTAAATTATATATATATATATATATTAATTATTTATTTATCTAAATACTTTAAATTAAAATTTTCAAAATTTTATATATAGGGGTGTTTAGTTAAATTTATTTAATATTTAATTATTTAATTATATATATATATAATTATAATAATTATATATTAAATAAATTTACCTAAACACCCCTATATATAAAATTTTAAAAATTTTAATTTAAAGTAGTTAGATAAATAAATAATAAAATATATATATTTTTTAATTATATATATAATTAAATATATATATATATATATATATATATATATATATATATATATATATATATAATTATATATTATAATTTAAGTATTTATTTATCTAAATATTTTAAGTTAAAAATTTCACCATTTTATATATAAGGGTATTTAGGTAAATTTCACATATTACTAAGGTGATTACCATAACTAACCAAACATGGTAATGACAGATTACCAGTAATATAAGTTCTCAACCAAACACAGTAATCTCACATTACTACAACATTCAGTCATATAACATTCCCAAGCTCATTACCACGGTAATTTTATTACCGCAAACCAAACGCCCCCCAAGAGTCATCTATTGGTCATCGGGGAACATACCATTCTCACTTAATTTGTCAATAATAAATAATCGTAATATTTATTTCTTTAATTGTTTTTTCAATAACGCCTAACGCCTAACGCCTAACGCCTAACGCCTAACGCCCATCTCAACAATCTCATCTATTGAGAGAGGATGTTGCTTATTGAACCTAATTCAATAACCGTTTTATAAAATGTATCTTTCAATTTAAAAGATATTATATGATCACATCAAACTCCAATTGCTCCCATCTTAATTTAATCATATTTGTGATGTCTTCTTCAAGTTTCTCATTATCTTGGATCATAAAACCTGGCTGTTTGAAATTAAATTTCAAATTTGGGAGATTTAGATGCTATAAATAAAACAAATTTAATTTTTAAGAATGTATACCCAAGTTTCTTGGCCACTTAACGTATAATAATATATTTAAACAAAGTAATATATGGTAAAGGGTTGTGTATGTGTGTATATATTGAGTTCATTTAAATAAATTATTATAAATTGAGAACTTTAAAACTCAATTAAAAATAATGTTTAACACAAACAGTCTTTATATCCGTAATAAATTTAAATATAAAAACAGCAATAATAGTCTTAAATTTTTTATTTAAATAATTAAAATTTAGAGTTATTCAGACCAACAACTCCTCTCATAGGGCTTGTTTGGTTGAAAAAAGTGGGGGAGGTGGAGGTGGAGGAGTGAGGGGGATAATCTTTTTTTTTTTTTTTTTTTTTTTTTTTGTTGGGAGGAGGAATATAATGTGTATTTAATTAATTTGTCTTTTATATAAAAAATAAATTTTTTATAATATTTTTTATTCTTATATTATTATTATTATTATTATCAATAAACCAATAACTACATAACACATTTTTTACCTATTTCATAATTTTAATATTTTTTACATATTATTAATGATGATTTTATTAAATTGCATGTTAAGTTTTTATATAAAAGATATGATGTCTTTTTTCAAATAAATAAAAGGCATAATTGTCCATTCAAATAAGTTTTTTCCATAAAAATTTATTTAATAATTTTAATTTTCCAAAATACCCTGATCCGGAGGGGTGACATATTAGGAGTCTCCAAACCCCTCTTGCTTTTTACACCCCAAACCAAATAATCATAAGTTCTTCTAATTTTTTCCTACTTTTTTAAAATCCCTCAACCAAACAAGGGGTTAGTGATGAAAATTTTGAATGAAAACAAAAATGGAAGTCATTCTCTCCAGGATGGTTTTACTTTTTTTTTTTTTTTTTAAAGTTGACATGACTTGCATTCTCATCTCCTAAAAACATTTTATAAAATCAATGGCCTTTGGGTCAATTGGTATTTGGGTCCTCCGTGAGGACGCTTCGCAAGTGGCGAGAGTTCGAATCCTCAGGGTGAGGGTGCATGTCTGAGAATTGTGAGCACGAACTGTGGATGGTACCAGCGCCCATGTGTGCGTGGCCCCACAGGCCGCAGTCGAGGTATGTGCATGCCCATGTCTTAGTTTAGCGAGCCCATTAAAGATTTCGTTCTTCTTGACAAAAAAAAAAACATTTTATAAAATGCACACCCTTGGATTTTCCAAGAGAATGACAAATTTGTTTTGGAATCTTGGAACTTCAAGAAAGCAAGTGGACTTTCGTTGTTGGTATCTCGAGGGAAAACACAGGAAGTGGGCTTTGTCTTTACGTCAAGATGACATGGTCATGGTCCTCATATGTGCGTGTGTGTATGTATTATATTCTCTTATTATTATTATATTGTTATTATTATTATAAAAAAGCCAGAGAGTCAAAAAATCAAACGTTAAATATAATATAATATGTTTTCATGGACACAATCGACAAAGTTAATAGTGTTTTTGTCTCTTGCTTGTTATCTATCCTTTCTTTCATTATCTCACTTCAGTCTTCTTATGAAAGTAACCTTACAATTATAGTAACGTAATAAATACTATGCTCCCAATTAAACAATTTAGAATAAATTCAATTTTTAAATAAAATATATTTTATCCATAAATTATTGTTATTTAAAAATCAAAATTTTATTTTTCACATTTTTTTGCTTGACATTTTATGTACCTTATCTCCCTTCTTTCTTTTTTTAGGTGAAACTTTTTTCATGAAAATAAAAAGTTATTGTCTCATTAATCTTCATGTTATTTCACGCAAATAAATAAGAAATCATGAATAAAAATTAATAAAGAATCCACAGATGAATTATAATTAAAAAGTACATGATTTTTTATCTCTCTTTCAACAAATACTAAAAATAAAAGAAAAATATCATGTAGAAAAAACATCTTTTCTCCAAAAACTATTCATTTGTTTAAAATTAATAGCTTATTCCCCCTTCTATGTCCGCCCAGAAAACACATGAGTTTGCCTTTCATTTAGTTTTTAATGGGCGCAATGAAAAACTATAAATATAATTATATAAAATTCCTAATGACCAATAACATCTTCGTCTATTGGCATTATGTTTTTTGTACAGAATTTTTTTAAAACAAATTTCTTATTGAAACCCAAAGCTCGTGGAAGATGAGAACATAGACAATTATTGAGCTTATGATTATACTATATATATATATATGACGATTAGAGATATATCTATTTCTAAAATAAGTGAATTAGTGCTTCATTCAACTTCTATAAAAAATAAAGAGTATAAATATATGTTTATAAAAAAAAAAAAACTCTAGTGATAAACATGAAAAACTAAGTCTCATGGTCTATATAATAATATCAAGCCTTTTATATCTAGAAAAAAAAAATCTTAACATCGAGCTCTTAAACTTATCTAAAGTAAAGATACTTAGTTAGTGTTTCATTGCTCTTTTTTTTTCTGAAAAAATTTTCCACGGGTCATTTTTCAGCTAAATAAGCTGTTTGTTTGCTAAAATTTTTTGTGGAAAATTTTTTCACAAACTCTATTGATTGACCCTATTTATCTCAAATCAGTGGAAATTTTTTTTTGCCTCCACCATGAGAAAACTTTTTCAGGAAAAACATGAATGGCTATGTGAAAAAGCGCAATCAAACAACAAAATAAGAATTTTGAATAGAAAATTTTTGATTTTATAGCTAAAAAATAATGGCAATTAAATGATTATTTTTTTATTTTCTACAAAAAATTTTTTATAAAATTTTTTTTAATCTATTTTTATGTTATTAATTAAACCCAAGTGTTTATTGAATTTGCTGGTGATGCATCTCCTGTAAAAGGGAGAAAATAGTTTTGAGAGTTTTTTTAGGGTCTAACAAGTTTAATAAATAAGTCCAAGATCTGCATGACCCACACTTGGCGGTTACTGCTCCCGTCCTTTTCCGGCGGATCCCGGTTTTCTCATGTCTATCAACACGCAATCTTCACACGTGTCATTTCCTCATTGGCCAACTCTCCCTCTCTACACGTGAACGACGGCCGGGCCCACTCCCACGAGTGTTTCCACTTGTGCCCAGAATCCACGAACTTCTTCTCTATAATTTACCGCTTTCCTCTTCCCCATCTCCCTCTCTCGCTCTCTCCATGTCCGCAAAAATCTTCATTGAAGAAGAAAGATCAAAGCTTTGTATCCATTTGATTCAATTCAAGGTATGTTCCTTCGTCTCCTTTCAATCCAGTCTTCAATTTTCGATTGATTCTTTTGAAATATCCTCAGGAAATGAATCCTCTTTATTTCTTATTTGTTTTCATGAGTTGATGGATTTGTGTGCTTGTTTTCTTAACATATATATATATATATAGTGTTAATGTTTTAATTGTATTTATGAGTAGTAGTTTGATGAATTGTAGAATTGATTCATTTTTTGTGCATAAGGAGGATATCAATCTTAGCTTCTGTAAATTCATGCATAGAAGTATTTAGACTTGTTTTCTATTGCAAAAAAGTACCATTTTTGGAGATTGCTGTTACTTTTATTTTCTTTGTGCAAAAGGATTGATTTTGGATAATGTTGATATATAATTTTTTGCTTCTGTTTCATTGCATTTGCAGGAATAAGTAGATATTGTGGAAGATATAACAGTTGATGGCATGTTTAGAGCTAGGTTCTTCACATCTCTTCTCATCTTATCAAGTGTATGATGTTGCTTTTGATTTGCACCAAGATGACGGCGTCTCGGTTGAGTTTTTAGATGTGCCAGATGCTTCAAAACCTTCTTTATCTTCTTCTTGTAGTAGTAGTAGTGGTAGTGTTCCTAAACCACCCCCTCTATCTAGATTGTCAAATGGCAGATGTAGGTCCTCTAAGAGGCTGACTGGTTATAGCTATGTGCCGGATGAAATGAGGCATGCTTGGGATAAGCTATTTCATGAAGGATATGAGGCCGATGTTCATGTTCTCACTGATGATAAGAGCACTATTTTGGCACATTCCTGTGTTCTTGTAAGTTCATAACTTTTCATTCCAATGATTTGGATTATGTGTTCTTTCCTGTGAGTATGAATGTGCTCTGTCTTCGTAATTATTAGTGCACTTAGTGTTTCCTGAACTTATTTTTGGAAGTTCGAAAGTTTTTGATCTATCAGTATCTTGGGTATTTATTTCTTATTAGTGTAAGGGGACGAAGAGACATCTACGCCAATCTGTATGTTTCAAGCTAACTAGTATTTTTTAAAATTTAGGCTTGATTGTCAAAATTAGTCATACTTGTCATGGGGCTTGGAAGGATATAGATTTTTTATATGACCATGCATATTTTCGATATCATCATTCTGAATTATGTTAAAAGCAGGGCATCTCGTCTGCTGTAATAAGGAACCTCTTGGCACAAGCAAAAACCAGAGGGGGTATTCGATGTATTAAAATCCATGGAGTTCCTTCCGAAGCTGCTAATGCGTTCATTCGTTTTCTTTATTCTTCAAGGTATAGCATCAATTCATTTCTATTATTGCAATACTTGGATATCAATTTAATTTGTTTCTTAGTGCAATTGTATATCAAGTACTGGATATGCATTCATAAAACTCAGCTCCTGTCAAAGATGCCACATATGTATACAGAAATTATTTATGTGTGGTATGCAAATTTTTTGGGGTTGTCGGAATTAGTATTTTATTCAAGCATTCAATTGGTATATCACCTGTCAAAAACAAGTAAATAAATGATTACTCTCCATCAAAAATGAATTTGGGTGGGAGATGCAGTTCCAAAATTGTTAGACACATATAATCTCGCTATGACTCATGTCAGAAGTGAACATCTGATGGTTTGCTTTGGTTGCTATACACGTACATCATGGTGCCTTTGATCCTTTCTAGGACTTCATTGGTGTATATTGGATTAAGCCATTGAGGTGTTGTTAAATTCATTGATTGCTCTTTTGGCTTTTGAATGCAGTTATGAACCGGAGGATATGAAAAAGTATGTCCTTCACTTGCTTGTCATGTCTCACTCATACTCAATCCCTTCCTTGAAAAGAGCCTGCATCAACCAATTAGAGCGGGCTTTACTGAATGCAGAAAATGTGGTTGATGTACTTCTGTTAGCCAGACAGTGTGATGTGCCACGGCTTACTGTTTTATGCACCCGTATGATTATGAAAGATTTCAAGACAATTTCTTTGTCTGAAGGGTGGAAAGTAATGAGGCAAACAAATCCAGAACTAGAACAGGAGCTTCTAGAGTCTCTTGTGGAGGCAGATTCTGTAAGTCTTTACTCATCTCAAAAATTTGAAATCATTCATGCTGCTAATGTTTTACAGTCCATGAGATATCATTTCTGCACCATTTGGTGGAAAGTAAGTTTATAAAAAATGTACCATTCTTATAAATTTTTGTAATTATGTGTAAGATGTTTGCTTGTATAAATACTAAATGAGCACCATCGATCTTAATATTGTATCAAGGAACAAATCTACTGGAATTCTTCACTAAGGTGTACCTTAACTATATGTTTTATTATATTATCCCTTGAGATTGTTATTCATCTGGATGATAACAATGTGCAGAAAAGGCAGGAAAAAATGAAAAAGATGGAAGAAAGAAAAGTGTACTTGCAGCTGCATGAAGCGATGGAAGCTCTGGTGCACATATGCAGAGATGGTTGCCGAACAATTGGACCAAGTGACAAAGTACTGAAGGACAGCCAACTAACTTGCAAGTTCCCTGCATGTAAGGGGATTGAATCATTGGTTCGCCATTTCTCGGGCTGTAAGACTCAAGTCCCTGGAGGCTGTACACAGTGTAAGCGAATGTGGCAGCTATTTGAACTTCATTCTCGCATGTGCTCTGAGTTAGACTTTTGCAAAGTTCCTTTGTGCAGGTTTGTCAATCCTCCACTTCTCTTTCACCAATTTAATCCAAAAGCTTAAAATTCCAAACTTAATGTTACTCTGCTTTAATCAAATCTGACTATATATATATATACTATAAACTGAAGCACGTGTATTGATTCTGCAGTTTGTTTTTCTGCTATCTTTGAATTCTAATGATGTGCTGGAATTGACTGTGACCAAAAGCAGGCATTTTAAAGATAAGATCAAGAATCAAAGCAGGAAAGAGGAGATGAAATGGAACCTTTTGGCCAGCAAGGTGATAGCAGTCAAAGGTACCCTTAGCTCGATCTCTGCTAGACGTATTTTCGTACCATAAAACTGTGTACTTTTAGTGATATTGAGTTCATAAGCTGAGAGAATGTTCCTACTGGAGATTGTGATGCCGAAGGAGTGTGATACCATGAAAATAAAGAACACCTGTGAATGGAGAAATAAGGAAAGATGCTTTGCGCGTGTATTGTAACCAAAAAGTAATAAAAAGAATAACAATTACATTAATTATTTTCTTTGATGTTTGTTTGTGGGATTATGAGTTCTTTGCAGTTCTTCTGAATGGTTTTCACTTTTGCCAGGCACGTAAGCAACTCTAGTTTTTCAGATAAATGCAATTATGAGATTCTGCAGGGGTATTTATGCTAAAGATCACGAAGCATGAAACTGTGTTTGCTGTTCCAAGCTGAGTAGCTGATCCATATACGATGGGATAAAGATTCCCCTTTACGTTTTGGCTTTGACTGGAAGACTGACGTCACGCGACCAAACTGAGCCAATTTATCGAGATATATGCCAAATCTCATTTCGCGGATAGAAATTTAAATAATTTTATTAAATAGTTGAATAAATAAACATATTTACTACGAATATTAAAATTAATAAATAGGCAACATTAATTTTACCATATTTATTTTAACTGAAAAGTCAAAATTCGATTAGCTTTTATGAAAACGAACGTATGCTTTAATAATCCTAATAATTATAGTATTAGTTAAATTTTATACACATTCTATTAAATCTATATTTTTAGATAATTTAAACATCTCTAATTATAATACCTGCTCACATGCATTTTTAATTATTATTAGATTTTTTTATGATAACAATTTAAATTAATTACCAAACTTCAGTGAATCTCTCTCAGGCTCTACTTTAAACCAAGGTTAACATTCTATATTAGAAATAAGTCATTACAAATATAATTTATATATTGAAAATTATTAAATTTTTTTTTTATAATTTTACACTATTCTTCAAAAATATTTAAATTAGCAAAAATTTATTATGACTCGTTTATTTATTTTTAGCAAAATCTTTTTTTTTCACGGTGTTTATAATTCATATTAGTTGGTGGCGTGGTGCAAGCTTGGCTTTATCTGTGACGAGTTGTATACGAGATAATGAAATATCGCGAGATGATAAATTCAGCCATTTTCTCGCTTTCGATCACAATTTCCTCGCCCGTGCTCGCAGAGTTTCAAATTCCCTATATTCTCGTTTTCGCTTCTCTCAAAGACTCAGCTTTTTTATCTTCTTAACTTGGCTTCGAATTCGGCTCCTCGGGGTTCGGATCCGTGGAGATCTTCACGCTATCCAGCTTGCTGCTCTTGGAATCCGGCGTTTTTGAGTGTTGATGCTTTCAATTTAAATGAAATTAGGGTTTTCTCAGCTTGAGTCCGGTGAGTTGCGGGTGAAGTTGGGGTTCTGGTGCTGTAGCTCGTTTTGCAAGCTTGGGCGGCTGAAAGGCGGAAGCTTGGTGCTGATTGGAGATGTGGGAAGTACTAGGGATTGGAAAAATTTGGATCTTGCAGTGGTTTGATCGATTTGGGAGCTGGAGGTTTTGATGGTCTGGGTGTACTTGTAGGGTTTTTTTGGGAGCTTTGAGGAGAAATATGTTTTATTCTCAGTTTATTTTGGCTAAAAAGGGGCCTCTTGGGACGATATGGATTGCGGCTCATTTGGAGAGGAAGCTCAGGAAAAATCAGGTTGCTGATACTGATATTGGTGTCTCTGTAGGTTAGTATCTTGTATTCCAGAAAATTATCATCTTTTATGCTTTAACAGTGTGATTAATTCTTTGTTTCTTTTTTTTTTTATAACAAAAACTGTAATTATCATTAAAACTAGTCCTTTGGCTTTCAATTCTGGAATGTGGATATTTCAGGAAAAACTTTTTTTCTTGAATGCAATTAGATGGCCAAAAGCATGCTTGGTTGATTGTTTATATAGTAAACCCTCCTGTTTTCTTTGCCTTTCAATAGTGGAATGTGGAAATTTGAGGAGGAAATTTTCCTTCATTAAATGCTATCAGATGGCCATAGGCATGTATGGTTGATTATTTATGTACTAAGTTCTGTTTGTTTTTTCAAATGTTAAATCGCACTGATAGGAGCATGGAAAGCTCATCCTTTACCATTGGTCCTTTTAGAGGTTTGAGCTCAGCCAAGGAAGTTTCTTTATATGTTGGGTTTGAACACTAAGTAGACTACCAATGATAAGCTGGAGAAAAAAGTTAATGAAATCATTTGGTCTTTCAATACATTTTGTACATTGGTGAAGAAGGAATCCTAGTTTACCTACCTTTCTTTCTCTGACCAAATCAAATTCTCTCTTGATAATATCCTATAACATAATTATGAAGGTAATGCAAACTTCTATATGCTGTATGTGGAAGAGCAAACTCGCTACTAGAGTGTACAAATGAGTTCATCAACACATGTCACCATCTCAAGATTTTCTTTTTGATGCCAGACCTGATTTTGTTTTGCTGGCCAAACCATCTTGCTCTAATCTTGATCAACTTCTGTGACAATTAGCTTATTCCCGGGTTTTGGTGCTTTTAGTTTCAAAATTTTTTTTTCAAGGCCTTGTGGAGACAAATCTAGCTCTAATCTTGATCAACTTCTTCAAATTTTTTTTCTTTGACCATTTCTTCCTTTTTTCTAAAGTGCCTTTTTTTTCCCTATTGACATGCCACTGTTGCTTATACTATGTCTTGGAAGTAGGAAGTTGGAAGTTGAACATTGCCATAGAACATGCTTATATGTATACTTGGTTAGAATGGGATGTAACCTTTAATAGCTTAACATATTTTATTGAAAGCTTTTTCAAGTTTTATGAAATTGATGATAGAATTTGCAACATCATATTTTGCTGGATGAGAACATTAAGAGAGTCTTCTTCTAAAATATATTGCATAAAGTTTTTATTTTACCAGCAATACCAACTGTACAATCACTATACTGTATTGGGGAATTCATTTGTATTTTTTCTTTGAGTTGCTGTCATTTTTATGTAGTCAGGTTTGCCTGTATGCTGACTGCCTAAATGTGTCTAACAAAAAAGGGCTGATGTACTGTGTCTGTTTCAGTATTCGAACTTCTTTTTTTATTTTATATTTCCTGCCTTCCAATTACAGACTCAATTCTTTTCCCTGAGGCGCCAATCGCTCTTCGGTTGTCAAGCCATCTTCTTCTTGGTGTTGTGAGGATATATTCCCGAAAGGTGAACTATCTTTTCCATGATTGCAGTGAGGCTTTACTCAAGATAAAACAAGCCTTTAGGTCAACTGCTGTTGATCTTCCCCCAGAAGAATCAACCGCGCCTTACCACTCTATCACTCTGCCGGAGACTTTTCATCTTGATGATTTTGAGTTACCTGACAGTGCCTTCCTTCATGGGTCGGTTTCAACTTTTCTCCACTTCTCTTAATTATGTCTTAATGTGTATAATAGCTCAATGCATTAATTATATGCAGCATTTTGGTGGAATTAAATTCACAAATGAAACGATTCTAATATAATGTTGTTTTGTGGATATGCAGTAACTTTGTAGATCACCATGTGAGTACTAGAGAGCAGATTACACTTCAGGATACAAGAGAGGGCTTGGATTATTCAAGATCACAGTTTGGATTGGATGGTTGGTGAACTATGGCTTTATGATGGTGTTTAATAGCCAATCATAGTCAATATTCTATGAAATTGCTTATTGTACATTTTATTTCTGTAGAGAGGTTTGGTGATGGAGATGCTTCTCAAATTGCCTTAGACCTTGACGAGGTAAATTTTCAGCATGACAGCCCCTTTTTTGCGCATTTTATTAAATGCGATCTACTGCAATTTTTGTATTAGCTTTCCCTGGAAACTTTTTTATTCAGGCTATTTTGTGATAATGCTCTTCTGTAACTCTATTGCTAGTCATCATAACTAACATTCTTGATTTGTGATCTTTTCTTTTTTTGTGGATATTTGTTTTTGTGAAAAGCTTGACACTTGTCTTTGCTCTACGTGTATATTATGAAGGAGCTATGTGGCCCAGTTTGGTTAGGGGATAAGCACTATTTTCCCAATTAAACAACTTGGCATAAGGATTATTATTATTATTATTAAATATTATTATATATGTACTTAATAATTAGTTCCAAAATTATTAATATTAATAAATATGTATTATTATTTAGAAAAGTGAAATTTTAATTTAAAAATATTTGGGTTTTATTACTGTTTACTCAATCAAATTTTGGTGAACTCATATAAAAATTTTCCATCCAACTTAAAATTTAAAAAATATTTCCTTAATCTCATACGCTTAGCCTTCACCCAAACACACCCCTAGAGTAATTTAAGTCCTCATAGTGAGATTGATTGAATGTATCTAGTAACTGTTCCATTATCCTGTAACATATTATATTATTTTGCTATAATGCTGCATGCATTATGCCCAGTTAATACACAACCACTGAATGCATTGCATATAGGGTGAAGATGGATGGAAGAATGCTTTGATGGTGTTCTGAAAATTTGTTTTGTATAAGGGCACATTAACCCCCCTTTTATGGTGAATGGCTTCTGAAACATGTTTGAGTGCCCATTATTATTTTCTCGGCTTTCAAGTGCAATTTAGGAATGGCTGGACCACTTGGATGAGTCTGAACATAATTTTGGGAAGTTGATAGGTACTCCAGATTTATTGTAAGGAAAATGTTGTGGTCTTATTGTTTTTACTAAGCATAGATTAAAAGCTTTAAAAAAGTGCTTAGCTGGTCAATTTTGGTTATGGGTTTTGCATGATGATTGAGGTAAGATGGTTGCAAAGCAAGCATAATGCCAAAGATATATTTGTATATATGTCATAACTTTACACATACTTATATATTTATGCTTTTATATTTTAATTGAATGTTATTCAAACTTCTAGGCTACTTTAAAATCAAATTTAGTGGCATGGATGCCATTTTCCATATCATCAAGACAGTTTTATCACCCAACAATTAAATAAAATTAATACAATGGCTACAACTATTGCATGATAGTCAAATTTTATCAAATGAAACTTGAAAACGACCAAACATACTTAAGAGGCCTTGTCTGGTTGGTGTTTGGGATAATGAGGTTAGTGTTTGCTTCTTTGAATTTGTTCTGGAGGGAAATTTTTTCATCCTAATGTCAAGCAGGTGGTACCCTCCTAATGATAGATGGAAGATGTTGTTGTAGACATTAGATCTCCCAATTTTGACATAAGAGAATGAGGAAATTGGAGTTTGACAAATTGGACATTTTCAAGATCCTGGGTCACAAATGAGCCTGATGTTCGCCAAGAAACCATGCCCTTTGATCTTTAGTCGGTGGATGCAAAATTTCTTGCAATCATTGATTAGTCTAGAAACAATGCCCGTAATGTCACATATTCAGATGTTGATGTTGCAGATGCATGTGTTTCTCTTCTAGCTCCAGCATACCTTTCATCTTAAAAATTTGCTTCTAGATTATTATGTGCCTAATGATGAATGATATTCAGGAAATAGAAATTGGTATGAGAAATAAGGTTGGAAAGTGGAGGCAAGGGAGGGAGAGGAAAAGAAGTGTGAGTGAGAGGATGAATAAAAGCATATAATACTAAAATGATGTAATCTTCTATTTTTCTTTGCTAACATTTTTTCAAGATATTTTTTATTTTCTATTGGAATTTACATGAGGCGTACTATGCACAAAGCATCCATGATATATCATACTCTTTGATCTTTTCAATTGTTGCAACCTAATGTTTTAACTTAATATTGAGAGTTTGAAGAATTTGATTTTTTTTCTTCTATTTTGTCTTCTTAATTTACAGGACTTGTTCTTGGACAAAGTTTCCTCATCACAGCATACTCCAGTTCCATTTGATGCAGAAGAGTAAATCTAATAATTCTCTTTCAATTTTAATGAAAGACTTCGTATACATAACTTTTAATTAATTCCGTTGAAATGTTCATTCTCTCAAATCATGGGCTTCCTTATTATTTGCAGTTCCTGTATAGTATTGGTCCCTGAGATGTTTTTTGGTGTGGGGCCATATTATTGACAGCCTTTACATGCTTCTATGATTATGATTATGATATTATTATTATTAATAATATTATTTTATGTATCTTCTGCTAATAGCGTAACATAAAATTTCATAATGAGGCCAGATATCATAAAGTAGGATAATTCATGCAAGTGCTGTTAAAACGATTGAATGAAAGGTTAAGTTTGTTTAGTTGTTTTCACTGTTGCTCTTATGGCTGATGACTTAAACTATCTTTTGATGTTGACTTCAAATGCTCTTTGCTTGGTTTCTCTTATCATACTGTTTTCATAGGACCCTTCAAGTGGTGTTCTTCAGCTTAAGGCTTATACTATTTATATTTGGCATGTTCTTCATAATATTTGATACACTATTATAATTTTGCATGTTTTGTCTTCAGTGGCATGCAGCATAGCATCATGCTTGGCAATATGGATATCGCCGAAGGACAAGTTTTATATGGGAATACTAATATTGCAACTCCAAATGATTTATCCGAATTTCCTTCAAGTGACCATTACAAACATGATCATTTGGACACAGCAAGTGTTAAGAAAAATGAGGACGCTTCTGGTCAGCATGAACACAACATACAAACCCCTGACCAGAATGAAATGAATTTTCCTGATGATCATATAGACGGTCCATCATCAACTACTGGTCATATTTCTGGTGTTTCTGCACATTCTGATGTTCATTCCCCAGAGTTAATTGAATGTGCTCAGGCTCCATCAACTCCTAGCTTGATTGGAGAGGCAATTCCAGCCAATATTCAGGAAATTCCTCCTTTGAGTTGTCCGGAGAAAAATTCACGAGCTAACTATCTGGATGCTGAGACCGGTGGAAGTCCTCTGCATTCAGAAATTGATTGTCCTGAGGGAACAGATAACAATTCACTTGTCAATCCAATAACAGTAGCTTCAGAGTCGGCAGAACTTGTGCTGGGGACGTCTCCATCTTCTTTTATAGACCTGAAGTCTGCTCCTTGTGAGCCACAACATTCAGGTGGCATTATTGCTGAACCTGAACCTGATGATGTTGGTGTGGAAGGTGGAAAGAGTTGTGCTGATGAATTTCAGAATGAATTTGTGTCCGGTAAAGCAGATAGCCTACCAGACTTTGAACAACTGCATGATGATGAAGATACCATACTCTCAGAAACAGGTTTGTTGGATGTTTCAGTATTTTTCACTTGTTCTCTAGAAGAAACTCTTTTAGAACACTTATTTAGCCTGATCTTGGAAAATTCTGCACCAGTCACTGTTAAGAACTCTGCATCAGCTGCAGCTTCTGATGTAAATGTTACATCTCATGAGGAGACAAATCTCAGTCATCAGAGTCTTGTTCAAGATGAAAATATTGCTGAGCCTCCGAATGGGGCATGCAATTCAACTTCCTTACCTGAAGCACCAGCTGGTGAGGAAGTACTTCTGGTGGTTTCTACAGTTGACATGCAAGGTACACTGGAAGACTTATTGCTTGATATAGTAAATTTAATAAATTTATTGTGGTTTAATTTTTTTTTTGTCTTAGAGGACGACTTAATCTTTATTTATTTTCATTTGAAGAGCCCTGCTTGGCAAATGTTATGAAGACAATCGGAGAGGCTCCCCAGACATCAGAGGTTCTACAATCAGAGAAAACATGTGTTGAAAAGCCTCAGAAACTCTCATCTGATTCTAATATAAAAGATAAGCTGTTAGATCATTTGAATGGCACTTCAGGCCCTGAATTTTCAGATCCTGAAAAAATGCTACTAGCCCCACCTGCCGATGACAATATGTCGAATGATTTAGGACAACTTACTTGTGAAAAAGGTGTCACAGGTTCTGAAGAAAGTGTTGACAGGATCAAGAGTATTAGTCGAAAAAAACGTCATCTGACAGAGAGCATATCAGATCCACAAAATGGCAGTTCAGCCAAATTGCCTGGCAGACCCCGGGGAAGAAGGATCACAGAACACATTCCCGAGGATGATGATTTATTGGCCTCCATTTTAGGTAGTACTATTTTTTGGATCAGAAATTAATACCTGCAATAAAAATGACTTTGCCAATTTATTCCTAAAGTTAGCTGGTTCAGTATGTTCTACCATGTAACCGCTAAATGCATGAGTTTGTCCTTTTCATAAGTTATCGTCTGCATACCATACAAATATTTGATTATCTGCATGTGTCTCTAAGTTCAATCAAATGCTTTACTGTTTCAGTTGGAAGAGCTGCAAACATTAATACACAACCTACTCCCCATAGAGTGAGCTCTCTCAAGCGTCCCCGGTTGAATCCCAAGGCTGGTGTACACAAGAGGAAGGTCCTCATTGACGATACCATGGTTTTACATGCTGAGTATGTTTTCCGTTTCAGTTACTGTTTGTTGTTAATATCCCTTTTAATGGTTCTAGACAATAATTGTCTAGTATATCTGTTTCATGACTAGTTCTGCAATTTTATTGTCTCTTAGTGCAATTCGTCAACAATTAATAAACACAGAAGACATACGCCGCATCCGAAAGAAGGCTCCTTGTACGCGTGCAGAAATTTGGATGATTCAGAGTTGTTCTGAGGAACTTGAAATTTTTGAGGAATCTATATTTACAGGTGATTGTATATGCAGTACGTTCTCTACTGTTTGTAGCTTGATATTATGTCTGATGCTCAAGCCTTGATTTATCAATTTTTATTGGTGATAATAAATGAAATTATTTAATTATAACTTATTGGTCTTGATTTATGTTGGTTTTAGAATTTGTGGAAAGGCCAAAATGCTTAATGTTCTAATAGTTTGGACCATAGTCCATGAAGATTTTGAGATTCATGATTTATTCTTCTTATTTGGCATGCCTATTTCATTATTATAATAATTAACATTCTACCCTAAGGAAGCTGGTTGGATGTGGGTAAAGCCACTTTTTCATAAATCGGAGGATTTGCGTAGTCATGGATGACAGAACTGAGTTCTATATAAACTATATCTGCAGTACTGAATAATCAGAATTTCCTTTTAGCTTGGAGACCTCTAATATGAGAGTGCTTCCACTTGTCTTTGATAAAAGTATTCTTTCTTAAACCACCCTTGCCACTGATAGTATGTGGCTGAATTGTAGCTTTTAATTTTATTGCCATAATGTGACTTGACACTTCCACTGCATCTGGCTTGCTGATAAATTTTTCAGTGTTTTAGAAGAGTGTGAACTGAGATCCTCTTTCTGCTAGTTGGCAGTTCAGACAACCTCTATCCTATGAGAAGATGAGTCAGGAAGCTACATTGGGTTCAACATTCATATGCTGTCTTCTATTTAGAATTTTGTGCATAGAATTATTTTTTGCCATATGCTGTATGCAGAGATAATTGTGTTGACTTTTCTTTTGTTTCCATATATTGAGTTTTACATTCTTATCTCATGTCCTCTTTAAACTTTCATTTCTAGGGAGAGGTTTATATGGTTTCTTCACTTTCAGGTATATCAGCAGAGTTGCATGGTTTACACAACCGAACATATATGTCAAATGGAATGCAAGATTCCCAGTATGATAGGGACCAATTTGTCGAATCATCTAAAGAACCTACCTTATCAAGGAGTTCAAAAATTGTTGAGGAGATATGTGTCGAAGACATAGGTGAACAAATTGTCTTGTCAGAAAAGGTTGATGGTGAAACTGATAGTCCTTCTAGCTCATGGCTAAATACCAATTCTCAGGAGGTTGTAAAATCACGAGCTGATTTGTCTCCACCAGAACCATCAAATGGTAGTCATCCTATAGAATTGGATGACAGGTGTCCTTGTGATGTGCCTACTGGGTCTGCTTCAAATTTTGGTAATGGGAGTGAGGCCTCCACTGATTGTAGAGCTGAAGCAACTGTAGTACATGAAAATCAGGAGAAAGATGAATCCGATGTAAAAAGTGATGATGTGCTTGTGCACTCAGAACAACAGTTGGCAGATGAGGCAGCTCTGTTATCCAATGAGCTAAAGGATATAAATGGTGATGATATGATGGTCCTGGATGAAAATTTATGCACTCCTAATGGCATAACAAACATTATTGAAGGTAAGAGCGAGAAGATAGTTGATGCAGTTTGCTATCAAGATGACGTATGTGATATGGGCCAGATTGAAAATAACCCAACATTACTTTCCATGGATTCACATGAAGTTGAGACATGCTTGCACACAGACATGCCATTCATCAATGGTGAAGGTCAACTTTGTAGCCCAGATGTTACCATGGGAATTGTTGAACCGATTTCAGTTAATATTATAGAATACCAACATATGGAAAAAGGTAAAGAGGACTGCTTGGAGATTTCTGTGGATGGTGAGGCCTTTGGTGAGCAGTTGCTCCACACCGAGGAAGATCCTTTTCGGCCTAATGCAGAAACTGAAAATATTTCATCAACAGCGGGAGAGGGTTCTGGCTTGCAGGAATTTAACCCAGAAGGCGACATGAATGGCGAGAATATTCCAGGGGATTTTGCTGAACTGCCATCATCTAGTGTAAGTTCATCCATTAATTTTAAATGTGAAGTTTCACCTTTCTGTCACTTTTGAAATAATGCTAATATATTTATGAATATGCATGATTCAAATAAATGTATCCACCAAATGTGTAAATTGTGCTTGCAACAACTTGCATGACAAAAGTGGTGCATTCTTCTGTAGGCTTAACAAGCTATCTTGTTATATATCTTTTAGTTGCTTTACCATCATGAATTCTGTAGCTCTTCCATTGCACCATTTAGTTTTTTTTTTTTCGGACTTCTTAAATTTCTTTCTCCCTGTATGTGGTGCAGGATTTCTGGAGTGCAGCAAATGGAAATGAAACAGGTAGACTCTTCTCCATTCTTTTTAAACATAATTTGTCTTTAGTTTAGCAATGTACTTCACAATCTTCAGATTTTCAGAATACTTGTGCCATTTCCCTTACGTAGTATACTCTAAAACTAATTGCATCATAGAGTGATAGTGCCTTTTCTTCTATGATCACCATTTTGATTCCTTAGAAATTATGAATAATGAATTCACAACCTCTTCTTTTATGGTCAATGATATAAAAGAGCTGATTTTTACTTTTTGAAATGCTTCTATCTAGTGATCACAATAGGCTTTTGTTCTGGTAGCTCCAAATTAACATTTGACGTTCTTGATATTACAGACTTCTGTATTTTACTTACTGTTAAATGTTGCTATTCACTTACTGTTAAGCAAAGGAAACTGTTCTTGATGACTTTCAATTGTTTGTATTAAGTATGAAGAACAGTGGAGCATATACACCCATCATGTTTTAGTATCTTGCTCTGTAATCAGCACATAATTTGCAAATTTTGTGTACTTCCCACTGAAATCAAGTCAGTCTAAGTATTCATCATTTAGTTTTCATACACATAAATTTAGTTCAAAACCTACTATAAATGATCATAACAATATATTCCTTCTCTCCCTGTCAGATTTCCTAAACGTAGATGATGAAGAAGAGTATTACGAAGCAGATGATGATCAGCAAAATCCTCGGGAGGCCCGATCACAGGAGAACAGCGGATGGTCTTCTCGCACTAGGTTGATTCATATCTTTGAATATGTTCTTAATTTTTTTTCTTCTGTACCTCTCTTGATGAAATTTATTTTGCTTTGTTCCACCCTTTTAAAATTTTCCCAGGGGTGTTGCAAGGTATTTGAAAACCTTGTTTGATGATGAGCTTGGGCAAGGGAGGGAAATGGTCACCATGGACCGTCTTCTAGTTGGGAAAACACGCAAAGAAGCTTCACGGATGTTTTTTGAGACTTTGGTAAATCAATCCTCTGTTATCAAAATTTTATTAATTCACTTCTGTTCTCATTGTAAATCATTATCATCTTCTAATCCTTATTGAATAACATGGGTAGGAATTTAGGTATAGACCTACCGTCAAAAGACCAATGAAGATCGGATGTTATCTATCTGATCTTCGATGCCCATCACTTTTTACTAGCATGAACTCCCCCGCAAGCATTCTCAAACGCCATACCTGTATCTGGCTTGCGAAAATCTTTTGATCCAAACTTTTGACATTAGACAGAAAATGGTAAGTTTTGATGTGGTTCTTAGATTGGCTTCTTTTGGCAGGATTTTTAAACCAAATATTGCAAATTCCCATACTTCAGTGTTGTTTCTGGTGGCAACCCTGCTGGTTTCAGTTATTATGACAATCTCTCAAGTGCCTACATTCATAAATTTTGGCTCATCCAATATCTATGATCTTACAATTTGAAACGCACTTCACCATGTTTCAATCTAGAATTCTTGTTTATAGTATCATAGTGCACCACTAATCTTTTTGTTTTCGCAACACTTATTCGGTAGTTAAGGCAAAATGTCTGCATGGCTTGGCATAGTGTCTCTTTTCAAGACACCTTGCGGTAATCTCTCACTTACATAGCCAAACATGCATTCTAGTGTTCCACTAATGCATTCTCTACTAATACTTGCTCAAAATATCAAGCGCAACTAGAATGTACTGCATATAAAAAACAAACGCCAGGAAGCCAGTGATCCGGGCGGTGCACCACTCATTTGTGTTCCAATTTCATGGTTTAACATACGTCTCTCGTGTTTATACTTACTTTTAATTCACAGGTTTTAAAAACGAAGGATTACATCCACGTTGAGCAGGAGAAACATTTGGCTTGTATCAACATCAAGCCAAGATCAAAGCTCTTGAAATCCGACTTTTGATGGTCCCAAATCACAGAGTCCATATATAACCTTTTGATTCCATGATGTCGACGACTTGTTGAACCGTGAATGGTGTTAATCTAATCCTTACCAAAAGCTTGCCCTGCTTTTTTCTGATTTTTCACTTCCTGGAGGGCCTCATGGTACTGCAAATAATTTTATACCAATTGCCTCATCTCTGTATATACGTGTTGTACCTTTTGTTGTAAGATTGATCATGGTAGGAATTGGGGTTTATTAGGCTTCAGTGTAAAGTTTGTTTGTGGTTTTTCATGTATTTTTTTTACACAGAAAGTGTTTTTTTTTTTTTTTTTTTGGTTGGTGGTTCATTTACTGATTCAGGCAATTAATATTTCAATTGTTCGGCGGTGATTTATATTTATTATTTACATTTTGCTGAATTTAGGGTGCTGAAGCATTGAGCCCCCCCCAAAAAGAACAAGGTATTTCTTAGAAAAAACGAACACCAGAAATGTAAAAACTTGAGGCTTGAAAATATTCCTATGCTTCTTTTATATAAATTTATGAGGCCTGGTTGGCAAACCAAATTATATCCTAAATATAGGTTTTTTTTTAAATACTCTATTTATGAGATTCAAATGTTTGACTGTTCAATCATTGTTTTGGTGTAAACATAGAATTATTTGCTAGAAATTTAATTAGAGTACGGCGTAGAATCACTTATTTCCAACTGCAAATTAAATAGGACTCGAATATATTGTGCTTTGCATATAAAAAAAACCAAAAGGTTGCACTTGAAAAACATTTGAAGAAATCAATAAATCAAAAAGCTGTATTTATTGATATTAATGCTTATGATTAATATCACTTTAAATTTTAGAAATAGATATTCATCCAAAATATTAATTATGATTAGAAAATAATTCAAATGATAATGGTATGAACAACTAGTATTATTTAAATTAGCTTAATTTTAAATTATAATAGAAATAAATCAATATTATATTTAAACTAGTATTATACCTTTATTTTACGTGAGTCATGAGATTCAATGATAAATTTTTTTTTAAATAAAGCATTATATACAAAATATCTAATACCAATACATTGATTCCTCGTGCATTATTGACGTTGTTCTTGTTGTTATTATTATTATTATTGTTATTATTATTACACTTTTGGTTTTTTTTTTTTTTTAAATTACACATGAAAAACCATTGTCTTGAGCTTCATTCCCCATCTCCTCCACGTACCAATCTCTCCTCTCCTTCGTCAAAGTTGAAACCCTAATTCACTACCCAATGCCCTTCTTCCGTCTCTTTGATCCCCAGTCTCACCCCTAAATCACTCCTCTGCACTCCAACACCATCATAATCCACACAACGCTCCAATCTTTCCTCAGAAAACAAGCCTTACAATGGAGCCTCAATCTCCTCCCATCCCCGTTGTCTCCACATTCAGTTCACCATTTGAGAAGAGCCCTGAAAATAAGTCATCTCTCCGCAAGCCTCTCATCTTGTGGCCGGGGATGTACCATTCTCCGGTGACCGATGCTCTCTGGAAGGCCCGTTCGAGCATCTTTGGGAGGTTTCTCTATGGATCCAAGGATGGGCCCCCGCAGGCTCAGCTGCTCACTAGGACTCCATCGCATAGCAGGGTCAGCATTGCTTATAACTTCTCTAGTGATCATATTCTCAGGGAGCAGTATAGGGATCCTTGGAATGAGGTTAGGGTTGGGAAGTTGCTTGAAGATCTTGATGCTCTTGCTGGAACCGTCGCTGTGAAGGTATCATTGTGCGTTTCTGTGGAATTGAGTTTTTTTGTGGTATAATCTCAAAATTTGATGTTTTGGTTGAACATTATATTTTGATACCTGAATGCTTTGAGATATTATATTTTATGAAGGCTAATTATCACTTTGTCATTTGCTTTTTAAGTAATTGTGCTAATTGTCTTTTCATTGATCAATTAAAGCAGGAAATTTGTTCTTCCCTGGATTCATGGTTGTAGATCTTATGGCTTAAATTTGGTTGTAAACATGTGTCAGAAGTGTCAAGTGTTCAAATGATTAAAAAACTTACAAAAGACGAGTAGATATTAAGATGCAAGTATATATACCTTGAAATTGCATTCAAGTTTAATTTATTGCTTTACTATCTATATAGTATATAGCTGTTGGGTTGTTAGCCTCGTTTATAAATGTGTAGAACTTAGAATAATCCAAATCAGAATTTGTGGGTATTATTTTCTGTTTTAGATTTGTATTCCTTTTGAATTTTGGGTTAGTATGCAACATTGAATATTAGCGTACTAGGCCATTGTGCCTTTCTGTGCCTGTCTTTAGAGGAAGTTTTTTTGTCTATTTTTTGAAGTGATTAACATTTGTTTAATTGAAGAAACATATCATGGTAATTCACTTTCACCAGCAAAATCATTGTGATGCTATTATGTTTCTCATTAAAGGTTATGAATCTGTTTGTTATTGTTGGGAATTCTCTGTCTTTCTTTAACAAGATCCACAGGCTATTATTAAGAATGCATGTTTGTTTAAGAACCTTGCGTGTTAAGTGTCAATATCTTGTTTTTATTACCATCTCTTTTCCAGCACTGTTCTGATGATGATAGCACTACAAGGCCTGTCATGTTGGTTACTGCATCTGTAGATAAGATAGTTCTAAAGAAGTCGATTCTTGTTGACAAAGACCTTGAAATAACTGGTGCTGTCGCATGGGTTGGACGTTCATCGCTACAAATACAAATGGAAATAACTCAGCTTCAAGGTAATCTGGTGTTTATGATAGGGTCTCCTTATGATTGTTAATTCACTCATTCTTCCTCTGCCTTTCAGAGCAATCTATACCATCAGATTCTGTTGTCTTGACGGCAACATTCACATTTGTTGCCCGTGATTCAAAGGCTGGAAAATCCACTCCAGTTAACCGCCTTTTACCAGAAACTGACCATGAAAAGAAGCTTTTTGAGGAAAGAGAAGAGAGAGATAAACTTAGGAAAAGGAAGAGAGATGGCCAGTTGGAGTTGGAGCGGGGAGGGCAGAAACTTCATGAGGATGTTGGATGTTTAAAGCAGTTGTTGGCAGAGGGTCGAGTCTTCTGCGATTTGCCTGCTTTAGCTGATAGAGATAGTATTCTGATAAGAGATACACGTCTTGAGAATTCTTTGGTTTGCCAGCCTCAGCAGAGGAACCCTCATGGAAGAATTTTCGGAGGTTTTTTGATGCTCCGAGCATTTGAATTAGCTTTCTCAACTGCATATGCTTTTGTTGGACATATGCCTTGCTTTCTGGAAGTCGATCATGTTGATTTCCTGAAACCTGTATGGAGCCTACTCCTTACTGCATCTATCATCCATGCTTCCATAAATGTGTTTTTTTTTATATATGGAAAATGTGTTGAACTTGTTGAATCTGTCCTGTGATAACGTTCGTTTCATGATGGTTTTCCTACTGCCTGGCTGGTTGCATCTCGTTCATGTGTCGATGGAAAACTGATTTTCTCAAGCTAATCTATGATTTATGTAGGTGAATGTGGGAGATTTCCTTCGATTCAAATCATGTGTGCTATATACCAAGTTACAGAATCCAGAACGACCTCTGATCAACATTGAAGTTGAAGCTCACGTCACAAGACCGGAACTCCGAACTAGTGAGGTAAAGCATTAAAGGAAATGCCTTTCAGGCATTACTCACAAAATACTGAGTTCTGTTAACCAGTCCAATTTAGTGAATCATGAATTTACATTTGCTTGTGTTTGTATATTGTGACCAGGTGTCAAATACGTTCTATTTCACATTTACCGTCAACGGTGATGCTTTGAAGAAGGAAGTGAAGATCCGCAATGTGGTACCCGCAACAGAAGAAGAAGCGCGTCGTGTACAAGAGCGTATGGAAGCTGAGAAAATTTTTTCATAGGTTCAAAGATAAGGTAATTCGGCAAAAGGGATTCTGTATGGTGTATAGAGGTGAAAGAAGAAGGGAGTGTAATCAGCTGGACTCTTCACTATGTTATTGTTGTAATGTAACATTCTACTTTTCGACAAATCTGTAAGAAAAAGCAGTAGGATACCTCTTCAGAAAGTAGTGTAGAAATTAGAGGAGAGAGAATTAACTTACACATGGTATTTGTGTTTTAATTTATGTTTCAATTCCATATTGAAACAAGTAGTTTTATATTTTATGCACTTGTAATGCCTATTTTATTTAATGAAACGAGTAAAATCAAATTTATGATCCAAGTTTTAAAGCTTGGCAAATAGGGTAGAAGATAGCCATACAAATTGTGATTGTTTAAGTTTAAATGTTTGTTCATCAATAGTGTTGATTATTAATGAACTGCTATTTTTTTGTAATCACAGTTAATTGTGCATCCATTTGTAAAATTATGCTTTTTAATGAGAAATTAGCAACACATTCATCCAAAATAAAAAAAATAAGGCGATATATATGCAAAATCCCTGAATTAAATTCAGAGCATAGACACTCATCCGCCATGTTGTCCAGATTTCAGATTCAGTTTAGGGAAACAAATGCAACCCACTTCGAACTGATGCATAAACATTGCTAAAATTAATAAATTATAGCAGATATACATTAGAAGAAAAAAAGGCCTATTCTCTCATCTTATTGTGACCTACATATGGATATCATTCTATATATATATATATAAATATATGTGGCCATAATAAACATCTAAAGAACATTTTACATCAATTTCTACACATACACGAAGAAGAGTCATCCGGTCTTTGATCGATGTTCAGCCAGGCTTCGGGCTGATTGTTCATAGCACAAAAATTTGCTGCTTGACCCAGTCCAATGAATTCAAGACGATGATGAACTTTCATCATCAGAGCTCTCAGGCCTCAATGCATTAAGCCTGGGAAACAACGGAGGTAGAGTTGGATTCACTGGCACGGGAAGCTGCCGAGCAGAGGTAACAAAGTGGCGATCGTTGATCTTCCCGACTTCTTTGCATACCTGATCAAGAACTGTTAGAAAGTCTCTTACCACCATGAAAATTCTGAATGGGTGAGCTTCTTCCTTAGTTGAATTGCCATGGAAATATTCGGTTATTTCCTTGACCAGAGACAAGGCTACACTCTCTTGAGCTTGAACTTTTATGATCTCATCTTCTGCCTTCTTCAAGAACTCACTCATGGCTTTATCGAATTGATCACCGCTCTCATTTGAGCCTTTGTTGGTCTCATTCAATCTCAAGACCTCACTGATCTTGCTGATTCCAGCAGCAAGTTTGGAAACATAGCTACTGAGTACATCGGAGTCCATTGCGGCTGCCTTCTTCACGTTGCTGAGCTCTCCTCCAAGTCCGGCGACAACTTGGAGGCCAAGCTTTTTGTGTTCGAGGTCATCTTGTAATGTACTTGCTTGAGTTTTGGTGGTTGATGAATTAGTAGAAACGCGGGAGCCTTCTGCTCTGATAATTTCTTGGACGACAAAATGAAGAAGGGTGGTCTTGCCATCAGTGCCCTTAACATCAACCAGCTTGAGGAGAGTATCAAGCTTAAAGGCTTGTGCATCACCCCGGTTGGTTCCGACGTTCATTCGGTTCCCTGTCTTGAGGACTGCCTCTAGCAGCTTGAGGAATAAGCGGCTGCTCCTCAGCTCTTCACAGGCTGCCTGAGAATTGCACAAGTAAATAACACGGTTAGAAAAATAACATAGGTAGTTTAATTTCTTAATGTCGACATGTGTATACCACATGTTAACCCTTTCAAAGAAAAGCTTATCACTCTTTCCCTACTATATGTCATTTGCAAATTCACAATTCCAATCTCGCATGCAGAAAGTTCAGCTTATATTGGTAGATTTTCGCAAATATGCAGAAAGGTCATTGACATCAAAAAGGCATTAAATCACATAAAACAATCCAAATACTGGTCGGTTGAATAGTGGAAGTTTGAATTTGCCTGCATAGACTTCAATCTGGATATTGTAGAAATCTGTGTATCTATCATATATCAATAGCTGCTGTCTTTATATATGTAAATCCTGTCAGCCAATATTCTCAGCTTCTAATTTTCTCCACCTTTTGTTGTGTTACCTTTTACTATCCTAACTAGTATCTCAAGATTTTTCTTATCAACACATACAGGCTACAAATTACGTTCATTTCCAGCATTTGTTGTATACTGAGTAAATATTCATAAAAATGTAGCCAGAGTGGAAAGCTCACTAGCTCTGCAGTACTTCAATATAGTAGATTTCTACCAACATAAAAATATAGATGAATTACGTGCATAGATATTCAGGGTCCTCAAACCTGAAAGACATACAAAACATTTCCAGTCATGTATACCCTTCTTCATTATTTTTCGCAGGAGTATGGACACAAAAGCAACATTCGATTTACTGTGGTCATCCAGTAAAACATTACAATAGTTGGCTTATCAACCCAAGGCTGTAGAAATGATCAATGTTGCTTTGCCATTCTCTAGCTTCAAAAGCAAATCAATAACTACAGGACCATAATGTATGAATTAAAAAAAAAAAAATTTCCGCTCTGAGAAGCAGAGAGATGCAGACAAGATAATTTTCATGCTTTTCCCTAGCACAGTAAATTCAAACAGTTTTCATATTCATATTAGGCCTAGACAAGAGACAGAAACTTAAAGAATTCCAACACACATACACAGCCATAGCATTAACATCTACCAGGCAAATAAGTAATGCGGATGACAACAAAATAAGAACTGGAAAAGATCATGCGTACCTCAAGAGTTTCAAACGATTTTCTAAGGTAATTGACCTCCGAATCGAAATTTGCAATGTAAAGCATTGCATCCACTCGCTTAAATGCAAATGGAATGTCAAGGACTGCCTTCAGAAATTTTTCTGCTGGGCCAAGCTTAAATGGTGAATCATCTTTGTAGTCTTTCAATTTCCCTTCTTCCTCTCTGCTAGGAGCCATCTTTAACAAGGTCTCCAAAAGTTCAGTCCCCAGGTTATCTGTATTGCCTGTTCACAAACACATTTATCCTAAGATTGGAGAAAAATCACAGATCAATCAAAGAAAAGAAAAGCAACATTTAAAAGAGATTCAGAACCGGCCATGTCATGATAGTAACTTAAGAACATGTTGAAATAATACAGAAGCATACTATGTTTCAGCGCAGGCATGCATAAAGGAATGGAGCTTGAAGACTATTGATAAAAAAAAATAATAATAAATAAAAGGGTTATCCATGCAGGAAAAAGAGTGATGGAATTAAATTGATCACAAATATAATCTAGCCCTAGATCACCTGGTGAACAAAACTATTTATGAATTCATGAGGAGTTGGAGAATAACAAAGTGTCAACATTTTGAAGGAAAAGAGAATGGGAACGACAACTGAAATTTGAACAAGTTGGCAACTGTGTTGGTATAACAATAATTATTTGTCGAAAAAATTAAGGCAATGATTACAACATTAACCAGATAAATACCAATAAAAAATGAAAAAACACACACTGACACTTCTTCATATCTGAGTCTTATCCCATTCACAGGCTCTCAAATAAACAAAAGTTGAAAAATACCTAGTAGAAGAATCCAACAAAAAGAGAGGAGGTGAACCCTGCAGCTCAAATGGCAGCAACATTCATCTCCAAAAGAAAGATGCCACCAGAAAGCAAGAAAATTTGAAAAGAGCACATAGAGAGATAGGGCGTGAATAAGTATAAAGAGAAAGTTGTTGCTATTACTCTATCAAGGTAAGCAAGGGCCAAACTACCTATCTATGCAAGTCTTTGGCTTTTCTAATGCAACTGGACCCATTGATTGAATGTAGAGTAGTTCCTGAGGTGCTCCATGAAAACCAAATTAAATATAGCCACTCGTATAACATTTTAGCAATTTTTGCTAGAAATGACATTGTAGACAGTGTATAGAATCTCTCAAATACAACCATAACGCGACATAGCAACCACTAGTACATTTCCATTTTTACTATAGCCACAAAAACAACCGACTTCATTGCAGTTGGAAACTCTATCATACTGAACATAAAAGTGATTTAAAAAAAATGGATGGCAACATTGGCAAGTCAATCAATAAGCTATAAAGCTATAAACAGCTAGTATCATGCAATAAGATATTGCTATTGCTAAACCAAAATGGGAAGAATGAATAGCAAATGAGTTAATAAGTTTAAAACCATCACCTTCTAAAAGTGCTTCACAGACTTCCTCCTTGGTAACATTCAGTGCCCTAAGCAAAATAGCAATGTTCTGTGACTTCTTTGGGTCGAGCACTCTGTTCTCTGAATTTGGTACGGGGAGCACGGGCCGCCAGCTTGTCTCCTTCGGCGCTGTGCTCGCTGGGTTGCAGACAAACAATGTCTCAATCATCTCCTCATTCAATCTGCAAAACCAAACAATCCAACTGTCCAATTAGAGAAACAATAAAACACTGGCAATCACAAAGAAATTAGTTGCAGAAGCCTTACTGGAAAGAACTGGACTTCAACTGATCCCAGACCATTGCACGGTCTGAGCTTGCCCGGACCTTATCCCAATGCAAAGGCTTCAACTTTGGTCTCAGATTCTCCTCCTCATTCTTCTCCAGCTCATCCGCATGCTCTTCAGCCGCCGGAGGAGCCGGAGCAGCAACCGCATTCTTGAAATTAATTGGCTGTGGCTTCACAAGGGCCGGCGGTGCACTCCGAACACGGTTCTCCCAATACCCAGAGGGCGGCGGCGGCGGCGGTGGTGGCGGTGGAGGAGTCAACTGCCAAACATTCAGATCTAAATTTTTCGACGCCGGCGGGCAATGCACAGGTGGCTTCCTCTTCGGTGGCGAAGGAGTCAACGGCCGCAGCGGCGGAGGAGGTGGCGGAGGCGGCGGTGGAGGCGGCTGACATTTCTCAGTGGATCTCGCGCGAACTGGAGACGGAAGGCTCGGCGAGGACGCCGGGTACGACGGCGAGCTATGGTTCGAGCTACGCGACCCCGGTTCCGGCAATGCCGAAGGCCGGAAGGTTCCTCTAGAGCTAGATCCAAGCCCCGAGCTCTCCTTCCCAGCCGATGACCCTCTCGGCGAGTAAAACTCCTCATCGGAGGAGCACCCGTCGGCAGAGCCATGGCGGCGGAGCTGGCGGGATAGCGGCGGGAGAGGGTGGAGCTCCGGCGATCTTGCACCGAGCTTCCTATAAGGGGATCCAACGGCAGATAACCCATCCTCGGGATCCGCACGCCGACTGCGAGAGCTCACAAGAGTGCCCAAGTATAAGAAATCCGACGCCGTGGTGGCAGCGGCGGAGGGTGGTTTCTGGCCGTTGGATGGGGCGGAGAAGAGTTGCTCGCCGTCGGATCGGGGGCCATTTCGGGAATGACGGCGACGGTGGAATAAAAAGGCAAGGGTGAGAGAGAGAACAGAGAGAATGAAGAGAGGGAGAAGTATGGCAGGGAGGAGTTTGCGGGAAGAGCGAGAAGGGGTAGAATGGGACGAGGGGAAGGTTAGGGAAGAGATGTTGGCCGGAAAAGTGGGGAGGGAGGAGGAAGAGGGAGGCGGTGGAGGGGAGGGGTCTGATGGGAAGAAAGGTTGAGAGTTAGAGGAGGCGGACGAGGAGGAGGGGTATTTTGGGATGGACGGAGAAGGAGGTTGAGAAGGCGGCGGAGATAGAATGGGAAAGAAAGGTTGGTGAAGTGTTCTCCGATTTGGAATAATAGTGGAATAGGAGTGGGATAGCAGGAGAGTTAGGAGGGAAAACAGGAATAGCAGGGGCATTGTGGGAAGGATAGCAGAAGAAAGAAGAAGATGAAGATGAAGATGATGAATAGAAAGAGGAAGAAGAAGAAGAGAAGAAAGAAGAGAGGTAATATGAAGGTCTTTATGGTAAATTTGGAGGGGTGATATATAAATAGGGAGTGATTAATTGTGATTAGTGAGAGCTAATTAGGATTAAGAAGGGGAAGTGGGATGGTTGTGATTTCACTAGTGTTTTTATTGTTTTCTTTGGAAAGATTAGTCAAGCAAGAATTTTTTTTTTTTTTTAGTGACCATGGGGAGAAATTGAGGTTGTATCCATGGAAAATTAATTTAAAATTCAATTTATATATACATATATAACTTTTAAAAATTAATTAAAATATCAAGAAATCATATGAAAATCATATGAAAATAGATTTTTTTAGGTATGTAAATAAGTTAAACTTAGTTTGAGTTAGGCTCAAATATCATGAGAGATAAATCAAACTTGTTAAGGCTAATGAGCTTGCTAGTCCTAAAAAAGGGAGTTTGGGTTCTTGTTAAATTTTTATATAAAATTTAAATTTAAATTTAAATTTTATATAAAAGTGATATAAAATTATAAAAAATAAAATTTTTTTTTATTGGTATTGGATTGAATGTTTATGTTTTTACAGAAAAAAAATTCAAATCTCACATCACATAGAGATAAAACATTATCATTTATGTTTTATTAAAAACTTTTTCTCATTATTTTATAATTTTTTTGTTATTTACAAATAAACTCTTTTTTCAAATATATATATGAGCCGAATGGGAACGATTTGACTTATTTAACAACTTTTATATTTTTTATAAAAATTTAAACACTATTTGACCAAAAAGATATATAAATAAATGATAGTGATTTACAGAGGGGTATAAATAAATTTTTTTTTGGACTGGGGTATAATGAAAATTATCATAAAATATTATTTCTCAATTAAGGAGGAGATAATATTTTTTTTAACATCATTTTTATAATTAATTAGGAACCCTGATTTTGGAAATGGATAAAAAAAATTGAATTAATTGTCAAATTAACCCTTTTATACATTTTCATAAGAATCCAAACACCAACCACTAAGGTTGCGTTTGGTACTTTACTATGGTAATGTTGTGATGGAATTTAATTGATGGGAAAGTGATTTCTAAGAAAATAACATTCCTTTGTTTGGTATGTGTGTGATATCAAAATATATTCTTGAGAATCTTTTGCCAAAATGACATAAATACCCTTGTATTAATTTGTCAATCATTTTTAACATTAAAGTAATAATAGTAAAATATTTTTAAATGTATAAAATATTTTCTAAAAATTCAATTAAATAATTTTTGAATTTAATAAAATAATTTATTAACTTAATCGATTGTTTTAGTTGGTACAGTAATGGAGATGTGGGGAGAAGCAATGGAGGCTCGGGGCGATGAACTTATTATCGGGTTTCCTAGAGAAGCGATGAAGGCCCGGGCGATAAAAACATTTGTCTTTGAGAAAACCCTAGAGAGTGGAAAAGTAATTCTAGAAAAAGATTAAGGGTATTTTGGTCCAAAAAATAGACTTATTTTACTATCCCATGGGAATCCAACTTTCCCATCTTGTTGTGAGGAAATCACTTTCCTTCATTTTGGTGGAATTACTCTCCCATGGCAATGTTATTTTCCAACAAAAAAACTCTACCAAACATGCTAAAGAGATTCCTTATGTTGGTACTTTCCCATGTACCAAACGCAACCTAAAAATTTTACAAATAATGCATGAAATAAACACCAAAAAAAAATCGCACTTATTTATTGCAACTAATTTGCATTTATTCTTTTGAATGCATACGGGGGATTAACTCATGGAACTCTATAATTATCTTGTTAATCCTAGGATTAAACTCACTTAATTAAATTCAGACATGCTACCTAATTTTGTGTGAGAATTTTAATGCAACATTCACTAAAAAGATTTTAAAAAAGGCATCAAATTAATGTGACCTTTTGACTTTATAGAATGAAAAATAAAGTTTTTTAATTTATAATTGAGGTTAGTTTTGAAAATTTTTCCAAGCCCTAATGTTTGTTGGCCAACAACCGTAAATGAAAGTATCATGCATTATAAAGTTGGTGCTTTGTCAATCAGTATTAATTTTTATCTTTTGTGAAGCTGTGATTGATGAAATTAATCACATTTCCATGCATAAAATTGAGATTATTAAATGTTTTTAATCAAGAAAGAAGAAAATTAAATTTTAAAACATGTATTCCATTAAATACGAAATGTGTTTTATGGGGATTTTCATTGCTTATAATTCAAACACAATTTATTTACTTCTCATAAATAAAAATAAATAAATAAATCATATATTCTCAATTTTGAGTTTTTCTTCTTTTAAAAGGTGTTTCATGCATTTTGGTTGAATCCACACACAAATTTGATTATGAGTAATGATAATATAAATTCTATGTGAGGGAATGTAATTATATCCTTTAACATATACTTTATTTCATGCCCAATTTTCAATTTTATACTATAAAAACAAAAATACTATTTAGAGTAAAACTTCTATAAAATAATACTATTATAAAAAAATTATTATTTTTATAGAGGTTATTTATTATTGATAAATAAACATTTATTAATTTAGAGAATATCTTTTCGTATTTTATACCATTTAGAAACCAAAGATAAAAAAAAATTATATGGAGTTCATTTATAATATTAGTAAAAATGATACTGTGATAAAAACAGCTATAAATGAGAAGATTATTGGAAAGTAATAAATATACCAGTTGATGATTATCAAGATCTAAATAATAGTTATGTTTTACTAGATATTTGTTTGGAAAATGTTTTTTTTAGTAATAGAAATCTGAAAATATTTTTTTATTGCAATGTAAGCATAACATACGAAATAGGTATGCATTTTGCAAAAAATTAAGGATATGGTTGAATTTTGTTTACAGATAAAGAATAACTACATTACTTTACATGAATATTTGAGGAAAACAGAGTTAAATTTAAATACTAGTAAGTTCATGAAGTGGTTGATTTGGTGGTTTCTCCGGCTCTTGGTTATTCAAGCCGAACCCTAGGTTGAGGATATATTAATAAAAATAAGACAGAGGTACAAAGTGGGAGCAAGTCCAAATAAAAGAAGAAGAGCAAACACAACACACGAGATACACAAGATGCGGATCAAAGTTTAGCACACTGCTCATCCCCACGCCGGAAGAGTCCCGAAAAAAAAAAGAAATAGAGTCACAGATTGCTCAAGTTAGGTGGAGTGTCTTTCTCATTGGTGGCCACATCACCACCGGCATCGACGCGAGTGCAAAGAACACATATATTGCGTCGGATAATAGACATCAAAGAACACACGAGATAGCAGCATCTTTGGTTTCTAAATCAGGAGCATAATTAGTCAATTTATAATTTGAATAGTCTAAAAAATTCAATATTATAAATTTTGTTTTTATTTTTCCTATGTGTTGGATAAATTATTGATTTATATTTGTGTTGGGCCTTAAAAGAATTTTTAAAAAAATTATTATTTTATGTATTTGATGAAATTATTAATTTAGCCCATTGGTTTGAGTCGGGGTCAGGGAAAAAATATTATTTTATTGAGGTTATTGTTTTATTAAATATTAATTTATTGAGGTTTTAAACCAACTAACCAAAATGACTTTTGGTTTTTTTTTATTAAAAACAAGAAATTTAGTTATTATAACTATAGGTGACGATTGTTTGATGGTTATGCTATATAAGGATATATGGATATGCATTGTAAAAATCTTTATTTTTATCATTTTTTAAATTTTATATAAAAATATTTTTAAGTGATTCATAATTACTTGGATCATATATATATATATATATATATATATATATATATATATATATATATCCAATGATACTAATACTGATACTAAACCAACAAATTAATGTAACATAATTATCATTGCCTCAACATGAATCAAATCAATTAATATAATTAATAATTTTTTATTTTATTAGTACTGAATTTTTTATATAAAATGCTCATATTATTAAAAAATATATATTTCATTTTCAGACGGCCAGTGAAAAGTACAAGAATATTGTAAAGTTCATCTATTTCTCAAGATTTGTTCATCATATATATATATATATATATATATATATATATATATATATATAACGATTCCCACATTTCCCTGTTTATCATCAAACCATGGAACCATATTTAATTTCAATTGTTCTCTTTCAATTAAATAATATATTCTAATTCAAAAGGTCTAATAGCGTTTAAGTTTTTTTCAAGGAAATATAAACTCATAAATTTATCTAACTTTATACATGAAAGGGAAAAAAAAAAAAATACAATGTGAATCACCTTTAAAAAGTGATTGATTTGTCAATGATATTGATATCATCATGTTCAAGAAACATTACAAAGTGTGAAATCATCATATTATATATATTACATAATATATATATATATATAACAAATAAAACAAATAAATATAAAATATAAAGAGACCTTGAAATGCTAAAACAAAGCAGTGATGATGAAAGGAGTCCAGCTGGGAGCAACCATGATATGAATAAGAACATCAGTTGTAATTTGTTTGTAATGCATGAAATCCAAAAATGAACATAAAAAAAAAAGTACAAATAAAATATAAAATGAAAAAATAAAGAAAGAGTGTCGGCAGTTCAGTACTGTCAAACACTTCTAATGTACTATTCTGCTGCATATTCAACATATTCTTTCTTGGGAAAAATGTATTTATATTATAGTTTTAAAAAAACTTTATATTCAAATAATAATTAACTTTTATATATATACATATATTTTTGTATAAATTTGGATAAACATTATTGGAAAAACGAAGAGTGGTACAACAAAACTAAGAGATACGAATAAAAATTTGGTAGGTGTGGAGACAGATGAAACTTAACAAAAAGAGAAGAAAAAAAATAACTTGCACCACTAAGTTAGTCTTAAAAAATAGTTTTAGACACTTCATACTGCATAATGGAATCATGGAAAAAGTTAGTAAACGGACCATTGTCAACTTTAGAGAACTAAATACCCAAGAAATTACGGTTTATTTTTATCATCGAGACCGAATCAGTCAGATTTGCGTTGATATTTTTTTATGGCTTTAGACACTTTAGACTAGACAATAAAATCTTGGAAAAAGTTCGCAAGCTGACCATCGTCAACTTCAAAGAACTAGACACCTAAGAAATTAAGGTTTTTTTTTATCATCGAGACCGAATAATTCATATTTGCATTGATTTTCTACTGCTTCAAACACTTCAGACTAGAGAATAGAATCTTAAAAAAAGTTACCAAGCAGACTATCATCAACTTCAGAGGACTAGACATACAAAGAATTAAAGTTTCTTTTTATCATCGAAACCAAATCATTCAGATTTGCGTTGATATTTTCTACAGCTTCAGACCAGAGAATGGAATCCTGGAAAAAATTAGCAAGCGAACCACCGTCAATCTGAAAGGACTAGACACCCAAGAAATTAAGGTTTCTTTTTATCATCGGAACCGAATCATTCATATTTGTGTTGATATTTTTTACAGCTTCAAACACTTCAGACTAGACAATAGAATCCAGGAAAAAGTTAGCAAGCGAACCATTGTCAACTTCAGAGGACTAGACACCCAAGAAATTAAGAGTTTTTTTCTTACCTTAGGAACCAATCATTCAAATCTGCTCTAATATTCACCACAGCTACAAGAATCCAGACAAGAAGCAAGTGATTAATTTTGGAAATGATGGAGTTCAACTGACAGAGCAACACACGTAAAAATGCGGTTATCCATGAAAATATGACAAAATTAATCCCACACCCCCAACAACGAAAAAACAAGCGAAGGGTATGTGATTCCTCTTATCCATTATACAATATGCAAATACTTGTCAAGATTCTTGTACATTCTCATTGTGCCAAGATTCTTGTGTTAGTTTGAATTCTATTAGAATAACTTCGTGATGATATTAATCTAATCCGGATTCAAACAATAATTAAGTGGTCCATGACTTAATCATAAGATTCCTAAGTTAATCCTAATTTGGCAATTTGGATAATGATCTACTTAGTGTTTTAAGTGGAGTTAATCCTTTGATGGTAAGTGTTATATATAGGACAAGCACCGGGGTCCCCTATCTATCGATCTTGAAAGTACCCAGCTCCATCGACGGAGAGAACGAGATAGATTGGAAGAGCCATTGGTTTCATCAAGTGCTTAAGTTTTCCTCAAGTGCAGATTTGGTTTCCTCAAATGAAAGCCTGTGAAGAAGTGCAGATCTCGATCTCTTCAACTCCTATCTAACTTGCTATGGCTGGAGGTATGTGATCCTGCTTCCGCTATAATCAATTATATGATTAATACAACATATTAGATGTTGTACTATGGTTTTGGTATACGATAGATTTGGATGTTTAGATGTCGTATACCGTACTCTGAACTTTGGATTTCTAACATCTTGTACATTCTCGTTGTGCCAAGATTCTAAATCTAATTATCCCATGCAAACCAATTAAAGATATGATTTGCGAGTAGATTGGCCCTTTCACATAGTTTTGTTTAATGGGACAATGATATTGGTGTTGTTAGTTGTTATTTTAATTTTTAATTTTTTTTTATCACTTTCATTTTTAGCCATTCGTGGCAATGAATTATGAACATAGTTAGAAGGTGAGATTCGAGTTGGTATTTCTTAAATTATTTTATTTTATTTTTAAATCGTGGAAAAACCACTACATTTCTCAAATTATTTTATATTACAAACTCTAGAACATAATTTTATTTTTTATAATTTAAAAAAAACTTAAAATATTAACAATTTTTAAAGTGGCAAATTATAGATTTAGCATTCAAGGTTTTATCAGTCAAAATGACATGCCTATATTTCTTTTAAAATAAAAAATATATTAAAATTTTTTTTTGTTATTTTACATAATTTTTTTTACAAAATATAGACAAACTTCTCAGGACTAACTTGATGCAATTTTTTGTCTTATTTATGATGTGTAAAAATTAGAGAATAAAATCATGAATATATATATATATATATATATATATATATTGAATTATTTATAATTTTTTGCTTTATGATCGTATTAAGATATTAATATTGTGATAAAAATGGGGTGGTTTTACTTCATTTTATTTATATATTGTGATATTGAATATAAGCTTTAAAGTTTATATTGTGATATCAAATTTAAACTTTTATAATGTAAAACTGATTTATATTTATTTATTTATTTTAATGATCTAATCACAAACCAATATATTTGTACTAAATGTTTGTTTTGGCATGATAAGCACCATAGAATTTATAGGGCCCCTGCTAATGAATAATAGTAATCAATCACATTATAGAATTCATGTCTCAATCCCTCATGTGCTTTTCAAAACTTTTCATTGAGTTCTACAACATGTTTTATCATGTGAATAATAATTAATGTGATATAGTCATTTATTATTATTATTATTATTATTATTATTATTATTATTATTATTCATGGGGTGAATAAACCATCCACATGCACCTCAAATTCTCAATCATAATTTGAAAAATGTCAAACTCAGGTTTGTTTGGGTACCGAGTAAATTTTTTGGTAGGCCATCAAACTTTGGTAAATTATCAAAAAGGTGTCCCAACTTCAATTTGAATCAAAACGGTTACCCATCTTTAATTTTCTTTCACCGGGAGGCTACCCGAGGGATTCCGGCAACTCAGTGGTGACGTGGCGGCCACGGGTAGATTGCCATGTCAGCGCTGACGGAGGATTTCCGGCCTCCACGTCACCACCGAGTTGCCGGAATCCCTCGGGTAGCCTCCCGGTGAAAGAAAATTAAAGATGGGTAACCGTTTTGATTCAAATTGAAGTTGGGACACCTTTTGATAATTGACCAAAGTTTGGTGGCCTACCAAAAATTTTACCCGTTTGGGTACCACTAAATTCCATCGGAATGATGGTAATTCATATAGAATTTAATATTACGTAGAAATTTATAATATGGACTATTTAGATATTTTTTTACAGTATAAAATTACTGTGGAATTATATGATTATATAGTAATTTTATAAAGAGGAGGGGATCAAAATTTTTTTTTTCTTTGTTTTTCAAGCAGGGCGTTTGGGGCGATCGAAGAAAGGAAAAAACACTACGATGAGGGTAAATTTCACATATTTCGTAGTAATTTCATGTGTATATCCAAACACCATTCCGTATAAATTTTTTTTTTGTAGTAAATTCTATAGAAATCATCTTTAAATCGTATGGAATAAATTTCTTATGGAAAAATTTATTATGTATCCAAACAGGCACTCAATCTTCTGCATGGAAATTAATTGGTGGTGATCGTCATATGCTGTTAAAACATTTTATGATTTACAAAAAAAATCTCAAACAATTCTAATAGTTTAAAGTAAATTAATTAAAAAAACAAATTACTACAATTATTATAATATATATATATATATATATATATATATATATATATATATATATATATATATATATATATATATATATATCTTTGTGTGTGTATTAATGATTATTATAGGATAAAACAAATGTAAAATCTCTGTGCATAAATTTGTAAATATAAGAAATAAATTAAAAGCACTCTTGATATAAATGTTAAGGAGGAATATAATATTTTCATAATTTAATTAGTACAGTGTGCATAAACTTTCCATTGTTTTTGTTTGAATATGAAATGTTATCAACCAATCAAATAAAATCAGAGAACCAAACTATACAAACAAAATTAACTCATGCGTAAGCAATTTAATATGTAATAATTAATTTTAAAATATTTTTCTTACTTTGTATGAATTGTATTAAAAATTATATATCAGTCTTTATAAGTTTACCACTTCTTGATTAGTAGTAGCTATGATATATTGATTTTCTTCACTTTTAGATCTTTTATTTTTAATTTTTAAATGTTTTTTTTAATCTTTATCATCTTAGAAATTTCCAAGTTACCAAAAAAATGCCCACTTTGTTGGTGTTCTCATTTTTTTTGTGAGCGAATAATGCTGAGAGTAAATTAGTAATTTCATATGAATTTAGATTTAAAAAATATAAAAATAAAAAATTTAGATACAAAGTGATAATACTTAAAAAATTATTAAAAATAAAAGGAAGACAAAGAAGAGAAATTGAATTGCCGACACATGAAGACAATTGAAAGTAGAAAGAGAGATAATTGCATGCATCAACTTGTGCCTCACACACTTTAGGCATGTACCAATACACCTTATTTTTGAGCTAAATCATTGAGTGTTGTACCCTCTCTCAACAATTATTTTCCTACATAATAGTTTGTTAGCATGTGATTATTTTATTTAGTTTTTTTTTTTTTACAAAATATGATAAGCTTCGTGTCGAGATTAGGGGGAATTGATTCCTCATTACATACCAGTTCTTTCGTTCTGGGTGTACTAAGTTTCGAATCTATTTTTTTTTTAAAAAATAAATATTTTATACAGGGCATTCAGTGTCAATAAATTTAAAAGTTATTAGCATTTTTTTATTTAATTTGATTTCGTAATTTTTTTTAGTATACCTCTCTCTCTCTCTCTATATATATATACTTAATTGTTTTTGAAAAAAATATATGCTTAATAATTCAGTGAACTTTCATAGTGTGTGTGTAATGATCTGTTTACTTTGATTGTTTTATTTTCACATTTTTTTTAGAGCTTCTTTTTTGTAGGACACACCTTGAATTGTCTAGTTCTATAAATGTTTAATCTTTGACAAATATTAACAAAGGATTTCTCTTTTATTGAAAAAAAAGGAGATTTCTTGTTTTTTTACAATTCCATGAAAAATCACTCAAATTTAAAATTATCAAATTATAAGGTGAGGCAGTGAGATAGAAGCATTTTTAATATTGTAAAATTACCACAATGGTAAAAGAAATATCAAATTATTCCTCACCTTACTAAAATAACAACTAATTTTAAACAAATGTCAAAAGAATAAAAAAAAAAAAAACACCCACTCTCAAATCCCTATGAAACATCCACTGCCATACAAATATGAAGCATTCACCATCAATCCCAATAACACATGCATTATTTTTTTCCCCCTAAAATATAAGATTAATTTGCATGAATCCATGCAGATTTGGATGCTTGCTGTCTTCCTTTATGTTGGATGGCATTGAAACTAAACAAAAATAAACTTCTTTCTTCTAAGAAACCTTGACAGCTGAGGCTTTGACATATCCAAAATTCACACTGATTAGAATACTATTAAATTTATAGCATCCATTTGAATATCCATCTATTTCTGCTAACCAGTAAAGTCAGACACGATCATTTTAACATACATATCTATCAGTATATATCCTCAAATAACATGATATTTTCGGAATAAATAGTTAATTAAAAAAAGAACAACTTTTGTATTTTGCACCTTGCCAGATTCAACCTTTAAAATCATGAAAAATATTAATCAATCTTCAAGTTCTGCATATAATTCTATTTGATGTAGCTTCCCTAATATGAATGTATCTCATAAAATACAGATGTATAAAATCTGAAAATTTGCAGGTACTTAGTTGATATCGAACCCTATAACATTCTTATTTTTCACTTTGCTTGATTCAATTTCTAAAATCATGTATTATGCCTGTCAATCTTCGGGTTCCGCGAGAGAATATTATTTTACAGAACTACATTAGGGTTATATTTTATAAACCACAATTATATAAAATTTGAAATTTTGCAGGCTAAATAAAATCTAGGGTTACTTACCTCACACAAGCCGATAAATGAGTTCCTCATGAGGTTTTTCATGTCTAGTTGCTAACATCTCTCCAACTAAACAAATCTGTAATTTAAACTGGAACCTTGTTTTCCTTAAATATTACTATCAGAAATTTCAGTAGCCGTGATTGTTAAGGAGATAAGATATGATTTTTTGATAATTAAAAAGATAACTAGATTATAACAATAATCCTCTTAAGAGATAAGCAAGAGATAATTAAAAGATGAATTAAATAATAATGGTTTATTAAAAAAGTTTTTTTTCAGGCTCTCACTAGTCACTAAAGAAGACAAGATAGAGAATAATCTCTAATTACCATTTTATTTATTTATTTATTTATGGTTTTAAAAAAAGGCTTTTTCAGAAGACATGTCTTCGTTCTTCCATTAAAGTTAGGGGTGTTTGTTTGTAAGGAGTGGAATGGGAGTCATTACTCTCTCATTCCACTCCTTTGTTTGGATGGCCATCAATGGGAGTGAGAGGGGATTGGGTAAGAGATGAGGGGAGATTGAGTGGGGAATGGCAATCCTCCCAAAATTGGGAGGATTGCTCATTCCTTCTCCACTCCTTGATGGTGAAATTACTAATTTGCCCTTTATTTAATAAGTAAAGCTATAATTAATTAACATAATAATTAAATATATAATTTTAATATTAAATAATAATTAAATAGATAATAATAACTAACAATTAAAATAACAATTTTATTCAAATAATAATAATTAGCAATTAAAATAATAATATAACTCAAATAATAATTAAATACATAATTTTAATAATAAATAATAATTAAAGTAAAATAATAATATAACTCAAATAATAATTAAATAGATAATTTTAATAATAAATAATAATTAAGGTAAAATAATAATAACTAACAATTAAAATAATAATTTTATTCAAATAATAATAATAATTAATAATTACAATAATAATATAAATCAAATAATAATTAAATCGATAATTTTAATAATAAATAATAATTAAAGTAAAATAATAATAACTAACAATTAAAATAATAATTTTATTCAAATAATAATAATAATTAATAATTACAATAATAATATAAATCAAATAATAATTAAATCGATAATTTTAATAATAAATAATAATTAAAGTAAAATAATAACAACTAACAATTAAAATAATAATTTTATTCAAATAATAATAATAATAAATAATTAAAATAAATGGAAATTGCCAAAAAAACACCATAAGTTTGCGATATGGCCAAAAACACCATGTTAATTTCTCAATACCGAAAAACCCCTTCCTTTTAAAGTTAATGTTTGCCAACCCCCCCAAAGTTTGCAACGGGCGTTAACGGCGTTATGTTGGAATTTTATGGACGAAATTACCCTTTCTTGCATGGGAAGTCGTTACACCGGAACTTTTGACGGGTGGGGCGGTTTCCTTTTAGGGTGATCCCAAGAGACGTCCGTATACGCTTTTCTTCTCGAACGCGCCTCTTCGGCTTTTCCATTTCCGAAGTTGTCTCTGCGTGGACATCATCCGCAACTTCGGTTCTCAAAACACTTGAATCACTCGTGGCAAGCATTCGGCACTTTCATCGGTTGCGGTTCAAGGTATTGAAGAAGTTGTGTTTTAAGTAAGGGTTTTATTTGAACCAATATGTTACACGTAGATATTCGTCTGTTTTGTTTTGTGGTTCTGTTTTTAGCGGAAGACACCGAAGTATGCGGGGGAATTTCTCGACTGGGGTTTTTCTAGTCCGCAGCGATTTGCCGGCTAGGGTTTTGGCTTGTCTTACATTTTCGGTTGTGTCCATGATCACCGAAAGAGTTTTAGGTTGTTTTTATTTGTGTAATGTGGACAACGTGCGTTTCCCCTTTCATTTCATACGGTTGCAGTTTGTAAAATGAGTTTCCGTGTAAGAAATGGGTTCTTGTTTAAAACCTTAGGTCTCTGTTTAACGATTCATATCTCTGTGTAATAATTGAGCTTTCCGCTTAACATCATATATCTCTGTTTAACAATTGATGTCTCCGCTTAACAAATGTTGTCATTGTTGCAGTTTTGTGATTATGGCGGTAAACCTAGTCAACGGCAGATGCTACCTGACACCGGTGGTGGGGACATTGGCTGAATTGAAAGTCCACATGACATCTCGACATTGGGAGATCATCCAAAGGACACCGTTCGCAGCATTCACTGAGGTGGAAGCTGTATTCCAGGAGAGGGCCGTTCTGGACTCGCTTCTGCAGAGGTACGATGGCCGCACCAATAAATTCAGGATCGGGGGGAGCTTGCTGAGCTTCAGGCCTGAGGATGTGGCTCGATTCTGGGGGTGCAACGTTGCGCGGAGACGCGGTCCAGTTTTAAGAAGAAGAAAACACAGTCAGCATTCGAGGGAAGGTATTTATCAAAAAGCTATGAGAGACACCGAGAGTCCATCAAGGCCACTCTCCAGCGGCTTGTGGGACAGAGGGGGGAAGAGGAAGATTTCACGAAGCTCTTGATGGTGTACCTCATGGGGGCAGTCCTCTTCCCGACTACCTCATCCTTGGTGCCCAATTGGATCGTCGATTATGTCGACGATCTACCAGGCATGGGGCGTTACGCATGGGCGCATGCGACGCACAAATGGCTTATGGAGGACGTCCCACAAGCTGCAACTCGAGTGCAAGCCAGATGCGCGGGGGGGAAGGTAAACACGGGGTACATTAAGGGTTGCTCCATCACGCTGTGCATCTGGTTTTACGAGGTGACCGGAACCGGAAAGCAAGTCCGTTTCGGCAAGACCCCAAGGGTGCTGTGCTACGGTGAAAGTACTTACCGGAAGCATGCGACGATAGAAACCAGTTGGGCAGCTCTCGAAGGAAAAGAGGTACTAAATAATGAACAATGTGTGTAGAATGAGTAGTTAATGTTTAATTATAGTCATTACCATTTAACAACTTGTGTATTTGTGTTTAACTTTAGGTTTCGCGTTTAATATTATTAGTCTCCGTTTAACTATGTGCTATACCGTTTACGTGAACATGTCAAATGTTTAAATACGCCTGTTTTTGATTCAATTGAATGGTTTGACTGAGATTGTTTTGTTTACGTATGTTAGTTTCCGGAGCTTGTCCCTGCGAATGCTGAGGAGGAGATATTTCTTCGGGCCAGCCGGCGGAGGGATGCTATTGCGCCGGAACCAGTTGCCCGAAGGCAAGAGGAGAGGGCAGCCTCTTCAGTGCGTGGTCGACGACGCCGTTCCCCCACTTCCAGCCCAACACGCAATCATCGGCGTCGGGTAAGCCCTCCACTACCCCGCCCGACGGCAACACCCCACGCTCCGGCCGCGACAACGTCAGTTCCCCCGATCGCCACAGGGCCCCCGTCCGCGGCAGTCCCCTCCACGGTAGTAGGCGACGAAATCACTTCAGCGTTTTTGCAGGCGTGTCAGGTGATGATGAACGCTTTCCCCCAGCTTGTCGCTCGGGTTGAGGCATTAGAGGCACGGTTTCAATCGACTGCACCGTCTGGTCAAATAAAGGAAGGGTCCTAGGCGGAGGGGGCGTCAGAATTAGGTGACGAGGACTTTATCGGGATGGCCATTCCAAGACGGCAACGTTTGAAGAGGCTTGCGAAAAGGCGAAAGCAATAAAGCCTCTCTCGTTCACCACTAGCCGACGATGAAATAATGGCGGCACCATCGGCGGCCGATGCCGTTGTTGTGTCCGTCGCCAATGTTGACGTGGCCGCCGAGGTGGAGACCGCCGAGGTGGAGATCGTCGATGCCGTTGCGACCACCGCGCTTGAGGATGCCTCCGAAATCCCCGTCCCGGTGGAGCCGGCGGCCGACGGTGGCGCATTGAGGGTGGTGGTCACAATCCCTGAAGAAGATGAACCAGCCGAGGATGTGTCTCCCCTTGATGATGTTGCCTTGGCCGCGGTTGAGAAGACCGTTACCTCTATTGTGAAGGAAATCCCGCACACGGAGGAACAAAGGCCGACAGTGCCGCATCCAATGTAGGCGCGATCCCGCAACAAAGAAAAAGCATCTACGGATGAACCCAAAGCTGTTGACGAGGGGCAAGGGAACGTCACCGAAAACAAAACGAAAGCTATGATCCTTGCCAACCAGCAATATGAAGAAGTTCGGAAGGACTTCGTTCCGAAGAAGAAAAAATACGCTGGTTAATCGCGCCTCAGCATATTCGAGAAGGAGTTGATCAAGATCTTCCTCAACTTCCCCATGGACATGTAAGTGTGTTATTTTGTATGTTTTTATTTACATACAGATGTTCCCATTTACTTTTTGGCTTTTGCGTTTAACTATATACATTACCGTTTAAGATTATACGGTTACCGCGTAAGATTTAGTGTTCCGTTTTAATTACACCTGTTGCCGTTCAACCGCAGGGGCCGTCGTATGGAGGAATGACTATGTCGGCACCACACGGGCCAACCTCTTCGTCCTACTCGACGGGAAGGAGATGGTGACGGATGATGTGATGGACGCCTTCGTGTGCATAAAACAAAAGTCACTGACCAAAGTACCATATCCCTACAAGAAGCGCGCCTCCATCACAAGACCACTGGCATTGTTTATGTCAAAGCAGGAAGACGCACACGAGACGACTTTAGCTATGATCGGAGATGCCACCAAAGTCGTTCATAACGTTGACATTGCCATCCTTCCCATAATCATGAATGGCCACTTTCATGTCGTGGTGCTCGACAATAACAACGAAGAGTACAGGCATTACACCTCATGCCAAAGTGAAGAGTACGACAAAGACGCGGTTGCAATGGTAAGTTCTTTGGGAACTGAATGTATCGATCCATAGAGTTTCATAGATGGTTGTTATTCTAACCTCAACTTGTACACCTTGACAGCGGGAACTATTTGACACCTGTCTCGAAATGGAGTATGGAGAGACGGTGACCAAAAACTACCCGCTTGTTCACGACAATGAAACACCGCGACAAAAAAAAGGAAGTGTCGACTGCTCCGTGTATGTCATGGAGTTTATAGAGCAATTACTTCAGGGCGAGAAACTACACATAACGTGTAAAGACCTATCTTATCTGAGATTGAAGTACACTGCCCTCATACTTAAGAAAGGGCGTGCGGCCGGCATCCAACAAAAAGGGATGCACCCACCTTCGGTGAAGTAGAATTGTTTATCTTTATTACGGCCATTCTTTAACAAATGTAAAGCAGTTTTGTCTTTGTTGTTTAAATTCAATTTATTATTTGCCATCGACATGGAAGACATGTCAATGTAAATTTAGTATTTGTCGCTAGTCTTTCAAATGCAATTCATTCTTTCAAAATATTGTCTTACAGTTTCCTTTCACTGTTTCGTTTGAATTATAAGGTTTCCCGTTTAACCACGAGAGTTACCGTTTAAGGCCAGCCGTATCTGTTTAACTCTTACTCGTACCCGTTTAACAATCGCCTTTTCTGGCCAACATACGTTGACCACATCCAATTCTGCTAGTCTCGATTTAACTTCCGCTGTCTTTGCTTAACTATCAATGCTTGAACACAAACCAGACTTTGTCCATCTAGCGAAGTTGAAGGACCAAGCTTCAACAAAACCACATAACGCCTAACAAGGGTTAAAGGCGAAATACGTGCGGATGTTTGCTAGTTTTTGTTTTGTATTCAACTCGGCGTTCTCGTCTGAGGTACCAGACTTTGCAATGTAAATATACCATCTTCTGTTCATCGTCTTCTGGGCTTTGTACTTCGCATTCTTGGCTTGAGTAAACAACCAAAACTTATTTGTCTCATTTAAGAATTATTCTTACTCGATTTCATTACACCTTTTCGAATGGCTGCCAACACTTCAGTTCAAACGAAACCGTACACTTTTTAATGGAGATGACTACTTCTTACGCGTAATAAAATAAGTCTTATGCTAATTAAATAGTAATAAAAAGAAATTAGATAGTAATTAACATGTAATAAAATAAGTCTTATGCTAATTAAATAGTAATTAACATACCGAACTAGATAATGAAGCTCTCCATGTTTATAAACAGGGGTCACTTGCAATACCTATGAAGCACTGTCCGGATAAACGACTATGTTTCCATTTTCACATTCCGCGAATAAGGTGAAATATGAATGAATCCCAAAATGAAGTGGTCTATGTTCAAATAATCGTTTAAGTTTCGGTTATCATATGAAAAATAAAGTACTATCTTTTTAAATATTCCCGGCACCGTTTGAAAAATATGAATCCCGTTTGATTTACGGTTTCTCTATGTAATTATGTATGTTACCAGTTAAGCTCAACACTTACCGTTTAACATCGAAGCATCCGTTTAACTCTATACGTCCCTCTTTAAATAGTAAAAGTTTACACCCGGACAAATGTCTTTCCCTTCATAAATTATTCCTTCACGATGGTGTTAGTCGACGACGGTTTCATTGCAGGATCTTCGATTGTGCCCGGACGCGTGGCAACGGCCGCAATGCAACTCGCGGACCCCAAATGTTTGGGACTCGATCCTCCTTCGTCTAGGACGCCCGTGCCGCCTTCTCGTCACAGGCGGACGCAAACGCAGATCGCGATTTTCGTCCGTAGGCCGCTCATTGTCGGGTATGGGGAATATGGCTTCCTTATACGCTAGCTTGTAAGTGTCGACGGTGAAGTAGCCGCTTATATAACGATGGACGTTGGTGTCCGTCTCGCATTATTGCAGCGCAAGCGTGTTTGCACGGGATACCAAAAACTTGCCATCTCGCGACATGAGCAAACTCGGGTGGCAAGATTTACTGAATTGCTGCACCGGTCAATAACTTCGTAATGGGCCATCGACACATCGACCAACGTGAAGACTTCGGCTGTCCGCAACAAGCGCCTCAACCTTCGAATGTATATCCGAGCATAAGTAGGTCTCCCATTTGTTCGCTTGCTCACGGCGAGTGCATAACATGCGCATCAACTTGAACCCGCACAACGAAGATCATAAAGTTTGAATAAATTGAAGTGAATATATTGATACTTAAACAAATCCAAAGCGTTAAACGGTATTGTCAAAAATTAAACGTTACTCCCGAAAGTTAGACGAAGACAATTATATTAAAACACTTATGTGGTATTTTAAATATGGACAATGTGTGTTAAATGATAAAGCAAAATGTTAAGCGGTATAAGCGAAAAACCTTATCGCGTCGACCATTTTCGTCACCGGCAAATGACGAGCTTCTTTGATCCAAGCATTGAACGACTCCGCGACGTTTGAATACATCTCCCCCCGGCGTTCGCCTTTGAACGAGATAATTCGACCAATGTGCCATGTCCGACTTATGAATCAACCACCGATAGGCTTCGGGTGATGCGGCCTGCAGTTCATTGACGGTGTCATCGAATTCTTTAGCCGTCGATGCCCACGCAATGCGAAAGTATATAGACCAAGCACTCCTCCCTCAATGCCTTCCCAAGTCCGACATTGGCTTTCATAAAATTGGCCTCCAAGTGTCGAAGGCGTACGCATGTGGGGATAAAGGGAAGACTCTAGCAATCGCGTTGACAAGGCCCTTTGACCTCGTCCGACACGAATGTAATTATCTCCTCGTAATCGCCCTCGTCGTATAAAGCATCACCTAACTTGGAAAGGAACCACGTCCGGTTAGGCGTCGGTCTCATTGTCGACAATAGCGAAGGCGACATGAAAGAAGCCATTGTTCCCATCTTTACCTGTGGCACCCAACAGAGTACCCCGGTACTTTCCCGGGAGGTGGGTACCATCGAGAAACAGCAGCCGCCCGCATGCCCGCTTGAATCCCAAAATGCACGCACCGAAAGAGAAGAACGCACGCTTAAACCGATCACCGTCCCTATCCACACACGCGATGCCGCGGGGTTCGTCTCAACCACCTTATCGACGTACCAAAGCAACAAGTCGTAGCCGGAGACATCGCCGCCATCGAGGGTCACCCGGGCATGTTCTTTTCCCAACCAAGCCTGCTTGTATGGAATGTGGACACCATGCTCCCGCAACATGTCCTTCGAATGTCGATGGCCTTGTACAAGGGCCGGTCCTTGAGCTTCTGGATCACTCGTGCGCTTACCCATTTTTTTGGAAGCTTTCGGGTGTGACGCCGAGCCAATTCCACCGCCGCAAGTGTGTGACTCGGTCCATTGTCTTGATTCCGAATGTATTTCGTTATATTCCTTTGATGCATGCACGCGCCATTCACAACCAGTGGCGGCGCATTCCACAAAGGACCCGGTGTTTTTCGTTCTTTACAAATTTGAAGTCAAAGTTCCGTTTGATGGCAAAATTTCGAAGTGCGTCTCGAAATGTTCAACGCCTTCAAAACGTTGTCCGACGTCCAACGACAACATTTCAGGTTGTTCGACGAGGAAGGTACGCATGCAAGACCGTCGGGGTCGCTATGAGGTGGAACGAAGCGCTCCCGCATTCCGAATTCCTACCAAGACTTCGGTTCAAACGAAACGATTAGGATTTAAGCATAAACATCATTTTGTTAAATGGTAAATATCAAATTGTAAACGTTACAACCAAACATTAAACGATACTCCATAATGTAAACGGTATAGTCAATAGTTAAACAAGAACATGAGAACTTACACGGTGAACCCCAAAATTAAACGGTAACGTCTCTAACTTAAACGAAGAGAATTACTAACCAATACCTAACATATACAACTACATAACTATCTGGCACTACCACATTACCACGAGAGGATCTCGTTTTCAGTAGGATGCGATGACGCGCCATCCGTCTCAACAACAAGATCAACTACATCGCCTTTTAAGATGGAGAAAACATGACACATGCGCTGGAAGTCGATCTCGTTCTCTATCGGGCAAACCGTATTATGTCCATCGGGTGTGACAAACTTCACCCTCACACGGGAAGTATCGAGACCCCATCTCTGACATATCTCAGCTAACACCACCTCCCAAGTAGTCAGCGCCGTGAACATGAGCACTCGTCCCTCCCCGTTGTATCTAGCAATAGCACAAAAACTCTCCATAATACCGGAGAACGGCCAGACCTCAAATGCGAAAGAGAAGAAGAAGAAGAAGAAGAAGAAGAAGATGTAATTGGCCTTCTAAACTCTATTTCACAAAAAGCCAACATGAAGGGGAAAAAAACCCACAATTGTGTGCATTAAGGGCGGACATGACGTGATGTGATCGGGCGGGTTTTTTCCCCGCCATTTCAAAGGGCAAATATGGAATTTCATGCAAAAGACACATTTAAAGTGACTCGGCGGGGGGTAGACGGGAAGTAAACTATAACGGAGGGGTCATCCGGGGTGTGCAAAAGTTGGAGGGGGTTTTAGGAAGTTTGAAAATTCGCGATGGGTGAACAAAGTAATTTTCCCTTAAAATAATAATATAAATCAAATAATAATTAAATAGATAATTTTAATAATAAATAATAATTAAAGTAAAATAATAACAACTAACAATTAAAATAATAATTTTATTCAAATAATAATAATTAATAATTAAAATAATAATATAAATCGAGTAATAATTAAATAGATAATTTTACTAATAAATAGTAATTAAAAGTGAAAATATTTAAGTCAAATATTTAATTATAAAATTAAAAATAATGATATTCAAAATATCTTATAATTAAAAATAATCGTTATTTAACTTAACATTTTATTTTATATAAAATATTATTTACTTGTTTCAACGGTATAAAAGTCAAGTTACTTCATTTTTTTTTTTTACTTTTTCCATTCCCAAAGAACTACCCTCTCATACCTTACCAACCAAACATATCTTTCATTCTCAATCCTCCTCCACTCCTTTTTATTTTCATTACTCTCGCACTCCTTTCCATTCCCAATCCTGAACCCAAATGACCCCTTAGTTTCATTCATTCCCTCAACTATTTTCTTCCCTCTTTTCTATGCACGACTTCAAAGAAGTACTAAAGAAAAGCATCACTATTTGTTCCAAAAAGCTTGTCTTTGATTTCCCCTAATTTATCTATTTATCTAATTTAATAAAAGTTTTCCCCTAAAGTATAATAAAGTCATCAAATAAAAATATATTTATATATTTAAATTAATATTATGTTTGAGTGTCAAACAAATTATCTTCATCATGAGTCCTCGCTAAATAAGACAAACAAATAGATATATATTTAACTGAGAAATAAAAATAAACAGTATACACACTTTATAATGTAAATACAAAAAATAACCATTTTAAAATTATGTACTACTGCACATTAAATTTTAAACAAATATGCCCATAACAAATATATAAAAAAAACATGTCATTAAACATATATATATATCTATATATAATATATTTATTATGATGAAGTGTGTAAAAAAAGAAAAAATAAGTAAATGATTTGTTTATGTTCTATTTTGATTAGCGACGGATTTACAAATCCTACAACACAATACTTGATATTTCATTTAATGTTTCTAATCAAATATTGAGCTTTGATTGGTTCGTTATTAACAATTCTAAGAAAAACAACAAATTGGGCTTACAAATAATATAATACATGTAAAATCATAGCTTATATATATATATATATATATATATATATATATATATATAGTGTGTTTTGTTCAAAAGTGGTCTACCGAAATGATGGAAGTCTAAAAGTGTGACTTCGGCTGTTAGTTCTATATGTTTGGTTGAGGGAATTGTTAAATTATGATTTTTTTTTGTTTTTATTAAAAGTGAAAAAATAAAAATAGGATTTATAAATAAATTATTTATTATATTTGATGTAATGTAAATTATTTTAAATTAAAATTTGTTGCAAAAATTAAAAATAATAAAAAAATAAAAAATTTATAAAAACATACAAAATAGGTGGAGTGGTATGCCGAAGTATCACTTTGGAAAAAAATTCCCAAAATCAAAAATGAAATGTGAGGTTTTGGAAGTGATCATTTTCTCACTTCGGCATCTTCGTCAGTAAATCAAACAAATGGAAATATCACATCAGCTCCTACTACAATCACTTTGGTCTTCGTTTTGACGAACCAAACACATCCATGGTATGTATTATGAGTATTTTCTCAGTCTTTTAAAATCTAAAGATGTTTGATTGCAGTCTTGTTCTATTTATTGCTATTGTAATGCTATACTGTTAAATACTAAGAAACACTATTGAATACTGTAATGATTACTATGAAAATAGCTTTATATATATATATATATATATATATATATATATATATATGAACACATGCCATATGATAAAGGGCAAAGAAAGAGAAATAGAATCCAATGAAAGTGGTGACAAGGCATTGCATGGGATCCTTTGGTAGCTAATCCTTTGTGTCATGAGTGAGAGACCATGGCCATTCAACCTTCACATGGACAGTCCAAGACTTGGAACTTCATGCATCATTATCTTCAATGTTCAATGTTTTCATGTTCTGTGGTCCCTTCTCCATTTCACTGGGTCAACTTAATAATAAGTAATTCATATGAACTGGTTGATGGTTTGGTGAACATTAGTATTATTACTGCTACTACTACTACTACTACTGCTACCATAAATTAGGATACCAAAACAAACAAATCATATGAATGGTATCAATTATGGTGGTGATACCTTGAGAAGATTCTAGAGAAAATTTGGCATTTAATATGTAATAATGGTGTCTTTTTTTTAAAAAAAAAACAAAAAATTTGTTTGTATTAAATAATTACTAACATATCGACATAAAAATTTTATTTGTTGTTATGGTTAAAAATCAAGACATATACATTAATTATAATTTTTTTAATTTTTTAAGATGGACAAAATGAAGAGGCTAAAGAAATTATTTATTTTTTGCAAAACTTTTTATATTAATTTTGATGAAAAATTTTTATCAGCAAATAAAAATGATTTATGCTGTTATATAAACCTTTATCATTTTCACAAGGGTAGTCAAACAACCAAAAAACCATTAAAAAAAACGCCAAAATGGATTTTTTTATTTGTTAAGTTTTATACCTTTAATTATAAATCAAGTTATTTGTTAGTTTGACTGATTAGTCTGATTGGCTAATCTCATGAGTTGCAAGAGGTATCATCACGTCTCTTATTATGGTTAGGTGGAGCCATGGACTGCCATTGTGGATTAATTACTTGATTAATTAAATGTAGAGAACTCACTGTTAAAAACGAAGCGCCATTTTTTATGGATTCTTATATTCTGAATTCTTATATTCTTTTTAGTTAATTACTTGATTAATTAAATAATACGTACATTATTCTATTCTTATATGTGAACAGGATGAATCCTCTTTTAGCAACTTTTTTTTATTTACCTGAAACGCTGACAATATTTATTCCTTTGGGGCCAAGACCAAGCCATTGCCACTATTTGGAGGAAAGAAAAAAGTTTTATTTTGAAATGGAGCTTATGCAAAATTCAACAATTTGAAGTTTCATCACTATATTTTAATGCAATTTAAAATTTTAACTTTTAAACATTTTTAATAAAATTTATAAGAGGGAAAAAAGGACATGTTTAATTACACTGCCATAGTAATTATTAAAATCATAAAATAGGACATATTAACGACTACAAAAGTGCATTTTTAATCAATAAATTACACATCTATTATTTGTAACAATGAAATTTAAAAATCATACAAATATATAAAGGGCGTGTTCTTTAAAGATGTCCTACAGTAGTAATTAAATTGGCATCTAAAGACTACTACCAATTCATACATAATATAAAACAATATTAAATCATATAAATTATAATCATAAAGACTATATAATAATTAACTCCACACTCTTTTATGAGTAATAGTTATTGAATAATGACCTAACATTTATCTTCAAATATCTTTAAATAACAGTAACTTAGACGTCTCATAATGACATTGTACTGTTACTATATATATATATATATATATATATATGAAGACTGACTGTCAAGATAAAATGGAACAACGCTGTTGCTACATTAAACGAAGATAAAGGCACCGATTCCGACCGTTGGTATGGTCCCTGAACCACAAATGTTTTTTTTTTTTTTTTTTTTGCCCTTTCTTTTCTACCTTTCTTTTTCACGCTTTTAAATCAAGAAACTTTGTATCTACTTTTATTTTTCTTAAGCGAAAGAACAAAAGAATAAGAATCCTATACAAGTGGCGCAAATTAAAAAAAAAAAAAAAGGCAAAAAAGGAAATCTTGCATAGATTTGCAGAAAGACAACCTGAACTTCACAAACAAGCAAACATCACATGCAACATTAGTTCATATCTGATGAGTAAAATTGTACTAATACATAGCCGAAATACGGCGTTCAACCATAAACTTAAAAGTAAAACATGGCAATAAAAAGCTCACATGGTTATATATCTAGATTTTGTTTTCCTTGTCACCCTTCAGGAAACGCGAAAACCAGTGAGCCGATGACTTCGGGTGCCGGGTGAGACCGTTCTTGTAATCGACATAAACTATACCGAATCGTTTGGTGTATCCTTGATCCCACTCGAAGTTGTCCACAAATGACCATGCAAAATAACCGCGGACATCGACACCGTCCCTAATAAGCAAATGAAGCCATACTTTCATGTGAGTAAGATATCATCGCTTGATTTTAAATCATCGATATGGATTATGAGCAACACTAATGTGCAGCAGGTTGATAACAAATTGCATGTGGATACAAGAACACTGATTAGATAATGTGAATCAGTTCAGAGGGGAATAGAATTCATGCAAGTCATTGAATGATGATAATTTAGGTACACAAGAGAATCTCATCAGAGTTACTGTATCACCATTTTAGTGTCACAAGGGCATATGTCAGGTTCACAATGCAGTGACAAGTATAGATAACATGTGAACTCTTTCAGGACATGGCTGCACTGGAATTTCAATGGATGAAATGTTGGCTTGTAGTACCACGTTGGTCCTTTATTCAAAATAAAAACCACTTGCCTATCATTCTACAGAACATAGGCGGCAAATTTAATTTTGATTTTGAGTGTGACATCAGCATGAGAATTTTGAAGTTACATAGCTTAATACTTGAAATACAGAAATAGTAACTAAGGATATTATCATATGTTTAAACTAAAAAATATCAACTTGACCTACTCACAGAATAAGAAACTTAAATGCAATCAATGACTCAGGAAATTAGTCATAGTTGAACTTTTCTTCATGAAAATTCACTTTGTGGTTTCTAAAGGTGTGCAACAGAACTATAAACTTTCTTTCTGATCCATGAGGCACACATGTGAAGGTGTAGACAGATGATAATTTATTCTTCCAATAAAATATATCATGTGTGTATGTGAAATGCATTAATCTAATACAACATATCAGAGAAATCTGCTTGAAAGAAATGTATATAAATTATTAGTAAGCATTATTAATAATATCCTTCGGAGGAAATTATATGCATCATAGAGTTTTAAATTATAACAGCACAATTTGGCCCAAGTCACAGAATTACCTTATTGCTTGAGCAACCGCAGCAAGGTAGCCCTTAAAATAACCAACCCTCTTTTTATCATCCAGAAACTCTTCAATGCTTGCTATTTCAGAATCTTCATCATCCATGCCTGTAGGATGCAAACAAGTTTATTAATAGAGAGACGATGAAGCCAAGAATTTTCCTCTCCACCTAGAAACGAATAACTGCTTACAAGGCCCATGTCAGAAATGTTACATCATTCTGTTTCTAAAAAACCAATTGCAATCAGTATCTAACATTTCTTTCTCCCAAGAAAATATCCAATTCATGCTAAATAGTGTTTTAAGGGTAAACCTCATTCTATTTTATACTATGTTTGTATAAGGGAAAGTCTCTTCCGATCCATTCTTAGATATCAGAAACCTCTCATTACACTCAGCCTACTTTTGCTCAACTATGTAGCAACTGAAATTCTTTAACCAGAAAATTTCAAAGCAGTCAATGTTTTACATATAATAAGTACCCATCAGGTATGCAGAATAAAAGCCACATTATCAAATAACAAATATTTATTCAGTACGGACACTCTTTCGGCTTGGTAATACTACTTTAGGCTTTGTAACAGGATGTTTCTAATAATTTGAGCTGTTCCAATTTGAGGACACTTCTTTCTTATCCCAAGAATCTAAATTAAACTCAATTCAATAAGGTTGTTTTAACAAATCCTCTTTGTACGATCAATATGCCAATAATTGTTTCTCTTTGTACGGAAAATGCAAATCGCAAGATTTACATGCAACTTCAGATTCTTGCCGAAGGGATTTGGAGCTAGTGATTTGCAATATATAAATATACATTTTTTTTTCCAAATGATAACATTGCCATTTATATGTATATCCTGCAAAGAAGAAATTAACTGAACCAAATGATTGAATGAATTAGCTTGAAACCTAAACCAATAGAAATTTAAACATGGTTGAAATAACATAAACAGCCTAAATATGTAAGCATGCCCAAGTTCTGAAACCTTTAACAAGTTCTAAATAGATGATTGTCGCTTCAAGTATGCATTTCTAATTTTCTATGAATTAGATTGTCACAATATCATATAATAATAGAGCATCACCATTCTCAGTCACATAGATCGGGAGATTGCGGTATTTTTTCGCAATATAATTGAGGACTTTCCGTATGCCCCAGGGAACTATATAAAGCCACTCTGATGCAGCCTGTTATGCAAAGTAAAATTGAAGGGCAATTATGAAGTGTTGAACAGGAAAGAAAATCAGATGCTTGCCATTATCAATAAAAAATCATTTCTTCTTCCATATGATGAGAATAAATGCTAAAGGAGGGATACCTTATCACCAATCATCTCACCTCCTTCCGATTTACCTGCACATGACACAAGGAAAGACGAACTAAATACAATAGTTCAAAATTCGAAATATATGTTTGTAGCTTATTGAACTTCAAATTGTAAAACGGCAAACAACATTAGAAGCAACAAAATAAAAGATGTTGATGAAAGGACACGAGAATCAAATTAAAACAAATTAAGGATAAATTTACCAAGGCTCACAACTAAATACCTATTCTCTCCATTTCTTGTATTTCATCGTAATGAAGATCTCCTGTCTTTGTTGCATGAGCGATATATCTCGATGTATAATGGTTTAGACCCAAAAAGTCAACTGAATCCTTCACCAATTCTCTATCAGCATCTGAAAATTTTGGAAGATGGTCACCTAGCCTCTCACGCATGACTGCAGGGTAGTCTCCAAAGAATATTGGATCTAAAAACCTTCAGCAGAAGTAAAGAAATTGAATTTGTTAAGTATCCACAATCCCAAATTAGAACAGGGAGACCGAACGATCTCCTAACCAATTCAGTCATTCAAGTGAAGATCGCCCATCCCATATAGAAGCATGAGTAAAGCAAAGGCTCAAATCAACATCATACCAACACAAGAAAAAGAAACATAATAAAGGAACCTAAGCCGAGGATTGTAGAATATAAAATTCTTTTAGCTGGGATTTGCCAGGTCACATTTCATTTTAGTTTGAGTACAAGCAAAACACAAAGGAAACAAGGAAAAGTCTATCTGTGATAATAAACCAAGTTACGCCTAAGTTCCATTTCAGTTTTTCTTCTTATGTTCATCTTATCCTCTGTTTGTTGCCAATTGCTACCAAAACCTCGCATTTGTTGATTTAGTGAATATGTATTTAATTTGTATCTAACAACCACAAAAGCTCTTAACAAAGAGAGGCGAGAGAAACCAGGGAAACTTTGTAAATTAAAACAAAAAAGGTGCATAGGATTATTGAAAAAAGAAAAGGTTATTCTTTTTCCATTGCATTTTTATTGCAAGCAAAAAATAAAAAAAACAAAGAAGAAAAGGAAGAAAGAAAGAAAGGAAAAAAGAATGTTGTTTTAATGGAGAATTTTCATTTTCCTTTTTCTCAAAGGAAATGCTTGGGAGTAAAACTCTTGCTCACTTTTTAGCGGAAACGACTAAAAAGAAAAGATGAACAATCCAAACATACAGATAATTTGCAGTCATTAACAAGCAGTGGTCAAACAAAATTTTGACAGATGAAATAAAAGGACAGCTGGTATGTCAATACCAGCCAAGATGAAAATCAAGGCGCCTCTGTGCAGCAGACTTATCTTGGAACTTATCCGAAAAGGCTTCTGCCCATTCGCAATCAACCACAAAACCAATCTGTCCGTTTTGTATGGCCTAAATGGAGAAAGCAAAGCAATTAGAGAATAATCATATGAGAATATAAACCAATAACAGAATGCAATGTTATTATAGTAAGAGAAAAACTAACAAAATATTGTAGCAGAGTAGGAAACTATAGCATTCAGTAAGAATAGTAGGCTTGATCAATTCAGATAGAAGGCCTTGAAAGCATCAATTTTCTTCATCCCTTTGGAACACTAGATTAAAATTCCCAGGTTGGCAATGAGTAAACAGAACTCATTTTTTCAGCAATATGTAATACTTATAGACTAAATCTGTGTACACCACCACATAAACCAACTCTTTCATAGCAAAGACCTCATAAGGTCTGAAAATGAAAGAACAAATTGAGTTCATATTTTCTGTCATGAGTGAAACACAATACTGATATAATTTATTTATACTGCTATGTAAATAAAATATGCCATAGTGGACACCTTATATTTCTTTCTGTAAACAGCAACAGCAGTAGCATGGGCCAAAAGTTGGTGATGCGCAGCCAAGTAAGGTTCCACCATTGAATTCTCATGTCTTCCAGGAGCAAATTTCCCATAGCAATAACCACTTAATGCTGTTTGAAGAGGCTCATTAAGTGTAATCCAATGCTTCACTCTATCTCCAAAATGTGAAAAACAAGCTTCTGCATATATTGCAAAATATTCCCTGGCAATTAAACACAGAAAATAGTGAAGTTCTCCCCTTAAGTACTTGAATTACAATCTTTAAGAAATTATCATATATGTAATGGAATAATAGATAATATTATCTGCAGGCATTTACGCAGATAACGCATGGATACGATTCATGATCATAGTGATGCAGGAATATGTGTTGATGCAATTATATACTATCTTCTGCAAACATTAGTTAATATGTGAATTGGTCAAACCTGAAGGGCTTAAGATTAATCTACAAAATATGGACACAGCGAAAGGTCAAATCACAGTGAAATGATTTAAAAAATGTTCACTCTAGAGGACCCATTCAGGATTAAATTTTATACTGCATTTTTTTCTGCATATATCATTTGAAAAAAATCAGAGAATGAGCAAACAAGAGGGCAGAGACACCATAGAATTTTGGTGTTTTATATATAAGCACCATATTTGGTAAATATTTATGACGCAGATGTAGCAGGAAGACTATTTTCGTTATATTAGGACAGTGACTCAAAAAGATGGCGAGATTAAATAAGATGTGATAAGGTGGTTGGAAAGTGAACAAGAGAACTGAAGTTCATTTGATTAGACATACCCAAAAGGATTATAACGACTGCCAAATTTTGTTGTTCAAAATTTTGTGTTACAAAACAAAATATCAATAAAATATATACCAAAGATGAGAATTCTAATACAATGGGAACTGTACTGTATTATTATTGCCTAAAAGTAATTAAAACTGATTAAGTTTCAGCCATGGCCACCATATAACTAATGAAGAACTGATCTAGGTTCAGGGTCAGTCAAGTGAGCCAATAAACAAAGGTAAAACCACAAAAGAACTACTAAAGTCATAAATTTGCATTCCTTGCCAGCTCTAACCTGACTGACTGACTGACTGACTGACTGACATAGATGCTGAAATCAAGAATGCTTCGTTAAAGCCTGGCAAGCTGGTTACCTTGTACTAAGTGGGTTTAACAGGTCATTGGGTGAGATAGATTAACAAATTTACTAGAAGCACTCGCTACTGAGTGGATCACAAGTAGAGAAGATTCTTTGTGGTGTAATATCAATCACACTGATGATTACAGCATTTAGTGAAAAAGATCTCTGGAACCTTAAAAAATGATATTGCTCAGAAATTATTCTGAAATTAGTAAGAAATTATAAATATTAAATAATTATATATATTTTTTTCTTTTCACACAAGTAAACAATAAAACATAATGACCAATACAGACTTGGAACAAATGTACTCAGAAACTAGTATTGTCAGTTATTTGCTCCTTGACTAATAAAAGCTTACGCAATCTTTTCTGACAGCCATCCTCCAATTGACTCATGAAGATTTTGTGGAAGATCCCAATGATATAGTGTCACATAAGGCTGAATACCTGCATAGGTAATAAAACACTGTATTACATGACTGATCATATCATAGGTACAGGAAACACCAACTAAACAAGACAGGAACCTTTCTCTAGCATGAAATTAATGAGATTGTTGTAGTAGGCAATCCCATCCTCATTGATTTTTGTTCCCAATCCATCTGCAGGGATATTAAGAACTATGTCAAATACTTACCATTGATTGCACCCTAGACACAAAAAGCCGAAAAGTATCAACCAAAATTTGGAATTTAGAACTACAATAACATCAAGAAGTTACACTATCATAAAACTGAAATATAGTTAAGGTCATTAAATGAATATAATCCTCCCAAATTCATACCAGAAGAAATTACATTTTATTAAATCTTCAGAAAATTTACATCAACCAGCAATGCTTTTCACTTCCGTGTTGCATTTTAGAGGTTTAAAGGGCGCTAGAGACAATAACAGCTACCAGAATTATACAACTTCTTATAATTATACAACTTCTGGTTTTATATGGAAGGTCAAAAGTTAAAAAACGCATCATATGTAAATAAATGATCTGCAATTAAAGTTAATTTCAACAAATGAATGCTGCTGCAAGAAAAACCTGATTAGTGTATGACTTGAATGTGCAAAGTACATTTTATAGTATTATACACGAGGAAACAGTCACTATATGCGAAGATTCGAGAAACATGCAACTAGAGATGGAACAGTAGATTTTATCTGAACAATTATGCAGAATGAATGGAGATTAAGATATTACTATTAGATAGATAACTTGTGAGACTAAGATATCCTTTTTGATTATATCCTCGTGCAAGGGTCTAGCTCAAAAGCCCATATATGACACAAAAATAACACCCGTATGATATCAGCACATGAACTCATAACATATAAGCATAGCTATTAGCACCAACTAAAGCATAATAGAAGAAGAAAAATAAGAAACTAATAGAAAAAAAGTTTTTGAGGCAAGATAAATTTTGTCAATTTCCATTGGAAGACAATGGTTTTTAGTATAGAAAACCATACTAAAGATCATGATATTATTCCAATTTCTGAGACATGTACAAGCAGTTTTCTTTGTGACTGTTGTAACCCAATATGAATTAGGGCATCTTTGACAGGTATTACATCCAAAATAGAATATTGGGGAGATCAAGTTCCTAATTTCAATTGAAGTAGATAAGGTCCAAAAACAGAAATAAGTACACCAACAACAACAATAACTCTAATAACAAATCAAAGATGTAAACATAACATAAAGTAAATTAAAAAAAAAGAAATCTAAAGCCCAAAGCACATAAGTTGATGATAGAAACATGTGATTGTAAATGAGAATGGAGGATAAGGTAAACACCAGGAAAGATACGACTCCACGATATTGAAAATCGGTAAGCATCAAAGCCTAACTTGGACATGAGTTCCACATCCTCCTATTATAAAGAAAATAACCATCAAACAATAAGCATTGGTGAAAGAACATTAAGAACAAATTAATGATGTGATATTTTCTGAGATTATGAATAACAAAGGCTCGTTCAGAAGACCAGGCATTTGGAAGTCAATATAAATGACAAGATGCAAGCAAAAACTGAAATGAAAAGCTGCAGTTGGACTGTTACCAATTGTAAATGGTAATTGTGCCTTCATAAGTGTTTCCAAATGACAATACGTTGATGACAGCATTAAGTCACTGCTCTTTGAATGGTCCTAGCCAATCAGGGAAAATACTCTCTTACTACTATTTATGAGGGTGATGTTTATAACCAACATAACATGCTCAAGGTCAGAAGCCCAGATGAAAGTTTCCCCAACACTGGCAATACTAACTGAACAAAGCATGAACTCTGACTTAGTCCTGAACTAAGGCAGTCGACGCTTCTCCTAACATGAACTTAATCTCCAGGCTTTAACTGACTGTTAGATCTACACCAACTACAAGTTGTAATATAACAAGCTGAAAACAGAAAATAAGCTGTAAGAATCAATGACTAAAATAGAAAGGCTAATGCTTAATCTATTAACCTATATAATCCAAACAGATGCGTGCCAGCAGAGTTAACCACTCCTTTATGATAGAAGTTGAAAAAATACACTGTCCATATAGGGGCCTAAAATGTATGAGGAAATGACATTACCACCCTTTAAAGAGATTTTAGTATGCTTAATCAATAAACATCACGCTATTCGATGGGATAATTAACATAACTCCTTTGAGATCAAAACCCAAATCAATAGCAATTGTGGCTTTACCAAGAGGTTAAACCCAGTGCCGGTGTTAGTAGTTGGGTTCAATTCACTTTAGGGTCAAACCCAACCAAATTAATCAGTTTCTAGATGAATATATCAGAGCAGGACAAAAAGAAAAATATATAAAAAAAAAAAGCTGAAAAACACATGCATTTATTCAGTTCAGTTCATTGTTCAGTTTGAAATGGTATTATAGTTCTAGTAAAATTTTACCATTCACTCCAACAAAAGCCATGTCTCATGTAGTAAAAGTCAAATCTCTTGTAAAGGAGATAGTCAGATTGCATTTTTAATTCCAACTCTATGCAATTATTTAAAAATTTTCGCAATGTTCCACACTAACCCGTAACCCATAAATTCACAAAAATTCAGTCAGCCAAACTTCCAATCTAAATGCATCATACCATGAACCAGAACTTACTTAATCTTAAGAAAATTAATCCAACATAAAGATGATATTATCATATTTTAACAATCTATAATTAAACCTGTTTCAATTCAGGTTGAGAATTTTTTGCAAACCCCAAACTAAATTGTGAACAAATTGAACAGAACCAAACAAAATTTAGGGGTTTTGTGGTTTGAACAGTTTGGATGCACCCAGCCTGGTCTAAACTTGGCATGCCTGCTTTCTAGCTTATCATAAAGGGTCATATCCTTACCTTCATAAGTTTAAAGTTGATTAAATTAGAACCACAGCCAACATTTTTAGTGCATCTATGTTACTGTTTCATCCAAATTCAACTAAAGACAAGATCCAATTTACCTTCAATTTGATTATAAGCACACCTTCCTATTCAATTGGGCGTATGGTTCCATATAAGTTTGATCTTTCATTGTCATCTCTTCTTTCTTTGTCTTTCTTTTCCATCAGTTTGTTCTTCGTTTATAAATTTTCGCTAGAATACAACATAAGAGCATGCAAAATTTTCTATCTAATACATTACAACCTATGAAAATATTTTGTATAAAGCACGGTACTTTTAATTAAGGAGTATTCCTTACTACAGATGCAACTACAAGAGAAAAAATGCAATGAGACAATTGCGCTGTCAGCATGTAATAAAAGAGCAGCCTAAAAGAATGATGAATTGCATTAAGAGGATTTATGACGTAATGAAAAAGTTCAGACTTAATTAAACTCAGAAAGCTGGAATGAAACTTCTTCCTTTTCCTGGAATAAAACTTAGGATGATGAGGCCTCATAAGGGTTTCTTTCTATGACTGCTGCATCTTAATCTTCATTCATTATTCGACCAACAGTTGCTCAATTAAGGAGGTTGTTTGGTCGCATAAAAGGTCCTATACAGGATGATCTGCACCAATCTCATTTGCGCACATTGGTGATAGCAAAAGAAGACAACTGTATCAAGCTCTAGTATCACAGAACTCGACAAAATATTATCGTTGTTTTTTTTTTATTAACTTATTTATTAACTTATTGAGGCAATACGACAATAAGCCATAATAGAAATGGTAATGTCGCACAATGAAACAAGCAACAACCTTGTACCGATGATACTGGTCAACCGCTACATCTCCATTCTTCTCATCCTTGATATTTCCTAATGAAGAGAGCACTACACATTAATTAAAACTGACAAGAAAACACAACTGAAAAATGGAAATGAAAGAGGAATTCAAAACAAACCCTTTGTTTCACAGAATACATCCCAAATGCTATCACCCCTTCCTCCCTCATTTCTTGCTCCTTCAACCTATGAGTACAAAAAATCAAGCAGTTAATTCCAGATAACACAGACTTAACACAATAACACATTGTTCCAATAAAAAAAGATCAAAATTTAAAAGAACCAGACATTTCAGAGACTCAATTACATGAGAAAAAACTCAAATTTCTTAGCATAAAATCGCATTAGAAACCAATAGAATAACATCCGTGACCAGCAGCAGATCACATTCAGATCGCTAAAAACACAGAATTTCATCAAATATCTCAGTACACCCTTCAGTAAATAAAAGAAAAAGGCAAAACAAAAAAGATAATATCCTCAAAAACCAGCAAAAAAGATCAAAAGTATGAAAAAAATGCAAGATAATCAAGATCAAGAAAAAGGAAAGCAAGAACTGGATCTTGAGAAAATCTAAAAAAAAAAAAATTCAATGACGGATGAGTGCATCAAAAGAAGTATCGAAGGAGAAGATCAAGGAATGGGAGACCTGGTAGGCGGATGTGGCGACGCCGAAGACGAAGCCATCGGGAAGTCGGTGCGAGAGACGCCTTCGGGGAGTCCGCTGGGAGTCGCCATTGCTGAAAGCGTAGGACTGGCTGGTGATCGTGGCTTTTATAGAGAAATAAGCGCACAGAGACAAAGACAGAGAGAGAGAGAGAGTGAGAGAGAGAGGAGTCTAGTGGAGTGAGTCTGCCTCGAGATAAGGATATTGCCAGAAGGGTGACAACAATGTCTTTATCATCGTACACGTGTCAAATATAGACAGATAGCTTCCATCTGTAAAAAATAAAATTATATATTAGCCCCTGTAATGTTTTAATAATTCTGATAGGTCCCTAAACAGAAAAAATCCCCGGGTCTGCCTTTTCGGTCAAATTCCTATGGGGTAAAAATTTTTGGTAGGCAAAATTTTGGCCAGATTAAAGAAAGAAACCCAATTTGAATTGAATCGCAAACCGCAATTTTAATTTTAGCTGACCCAAGGCGGCGAGGATTAAGGGTGCACGGAGGGAGGAGGCGGGGCGTCCCTCGGCCAGCGCTGACATGGCAATCTACCCTGTGGCCGCCATCCCATACTTGAGTTACCGGAATCGTAGGGTACCGCGAAAAAAAAATAAAAAAAGGGTAATACGTTTTGATTAAATTAAGGCTTTTTAATAATAGTCAAAGTTTGGTAAGCACATCTGAAAAAATGAGCCAATTCTATGGCATCCATACTGTCACATCAATATTTTGAATAAATTCAATAATACTCTTTGGTATTTGGGAGGGAATTTTGGCACCGTCTGATCAAAGCATGGTATCTTGTGCTTTTAATTTGCTTGAAAGGTTTTTTTCTATTTTTTTTTTTTTTGTGTGTCTTGCATCCAGTATTGCACATTCATTTTATTCTCTTCTCTTATTTCTTTTGCCATGGCATGTGAAGCATTTTGTTCTCTGTCCATACTAAATTTTTATGCAGCATACTCCCTCCCCCTCAGGCGCATGGTGTCATCTTGATAAGGTTGTCCGTTGGAGAAGGAGAAAGTATATTGAGAAGCCTTATAGAGTAGAGGTGCAGTTTTTGTTCACGTTCAACATATATGGTTATCAACTGCGAATTATTAATGAAAGCGAGCAATACACTATAAATTGGAATGGGAAGACAAGATATCATATGGAATATAAATTTGCTTATCTCCTTTCCCTCTCTAGTGATTCAATCAATATGCTAACTCCAAATTGTTTATTAAAAACTATTTTCACCATAACGAGAATGTTATGTCCAGGTCCTTGGGAACTCGGGTCACCGAACACGGCCGCAAAGACCCAAGAGACCCAAGTCGGGCACGTAAGGCCTCAATACCTATGTCTCTCGGATATAAATCATAACAAGACACTAATTTCAACCAAAACAAAAAATTCAAGAAACGAGAAATAATCATGTTTACAACTAAGATCCAAAAAAGACTAAAGGTGCAAAACTCAAGGTTTTTAAACAAATAACAAATTTATTAAACACCAAGAGAAGACTATCCTCATACTAACCACCTAGTGCTCACTCAACCACCCGCTGATCTGCTAGTCACCACACAACTATTTATGAGCTAAATAGCCAAGTCAACAACCACTAAAAACAATAATATAGGGATCACAAAAATTCAATGATTTACAAAACGTACTTAATGTGATGTTGTACAATAATTATCAAAATCAAAACCCGTGGAATATTTAGAAAGCATTTAAAAAGTAACGTTATATAATAAATATCAAAAAAAAAAAACCAAACCATAAAAACGTTTCCGTGCACACATAAATTTTTCATATAAATATGCATATATGTCCCCCAAATAACTAATGCCAAAAACAAATAACGGGAATTCATTTATTTACCCTCGGCGACCAGAGCGGATGATCGGAGTTCATTTATTTACCCTCGGTGACTCGGAGTCGGTTTTCATTTATTCTCCAATACGGAACAAAGGAGAAACTATAGTTTCTTATCAAAATCAGAGTTTATGTTGACATGGTCGGTGTTTAACCCCCAATGATAGGGTTATTGCAAAGTTAATTGGGGACTACAATTTGTTATGTTAAAAGTCGAGAATAATCAACACAAAATAATGAAATTTGGTGATCTCATTTTCTAATGAGCATAACTCAAACTATTTCAAATCAATTAAATAAATAACAATTAGATAAATCATTAAATAAATAAATATATGCATAAATGATCAATAATAAGTTTGAAAATATTAATATGCATAATATCTTAAACTCAAAACAATTAAATATAAAATCATGAAAATTTATTCACAATAAAATCCAAAATAATTAAATAATTATGTGAATTAATTTTGGAAATCTGAAATTTTATATATACAATATACGGTATATATGTGGTTTACTTACGGGGAAAATATCTCAATCTATAGAACCGCCTAAACACAAAATCAGGATTCATGCAAAGATCCTATAACATGCACATAATATTTTGACTTAGATTTCAAATCCTAAATACAAAGATTAACCATTGGTTAATCCTAATTAAGACTCTAAACACAAGCTATGTAAGCAAACACGGGGTAGACAAGATCTCAAAACCCTAATGATGCTATTGAGGTTAAAGGCTAATGTGCAAGGGTATTATAAAAGAATATTTTAAAAGGATATAAATACAAAAAAAGTCAAGCGCTTATTTTCTAAATTCGGATTCTTTCAAGGGTATAATATAAATTATCAAGTCTAATAGAGATATGAACTATTTCAACATGATCAATAGGGACTAAAATATACATAACTTTGTCTAACATCCTTCAAATCACAAAAATTCTTTCTTTAACGAAAACTAGACAAACAAGGCTATGACATATCCAAAATTCGCATTGATCGAGAATACTATTAAATTTATAGCATCCATTTGAATGTTTATCTATTTCTGCAAATCAGTAAAATCGGATACGACCCTTTTAACAAGCATATCTCTCAGAATACATCCTAAAATAACATGATCGTTTAGGAGTAGATAGTTAATCGACAAAGGAACAACTTTTGTACTTTGCACCTAGATTGATTCAAACTTTAAAACCATCAACAATATTAATCAATCTTCAAGTTCTGGACAAAATACTATTTGACGCAGCTACACTAATATGGCCTTATCTCATAAAATACAGATGTATAAAATCTGAAATTTTGCAAGTAATTAGTTGATATCGAACCCTATAACTTTCTTATTTTTCACTTTGATCGATTCAATCTCTAAAGGCATGTATTATGGCCGTCAATTTTCAGGTTTTGTGGATAATACACTAATAAGGTTATATTTTAACACCACAATTTTATAAAATCTGAAATTTTCGCAGAAATAAAATCTAGGGTTACTTACGCATTCCTAATGTATGAACTGCCCTTTTTCTCCAAATTCCTAATGTATGAACCCTAACCTAAACAAGTTGACCCGTTTGGGCCCGCTTCCAAAACGGGCCTACAAAAAGCCCAACCCGACCAATTTTAATTTATTGGCGGGGCGGGCCGACTCGACGGGTTAGGCCCGTTTTGGACAACTCTAGATTGGAAAACAATAACCTCAACAAAGGACTTTTGTGAATACGGAAAAATCAAAGGGTGTTTTAGGCAAGTTTGGGGATCTTATGAGCAATTTCTCTTGAGTTTATTTATACATGAATTGCATTATAAATTATTTATAAAAATACAAGAAAAAAATCTCAAATACTTGATGCAAGATGCTAGCGTTTTTTGGACAAAATTTTTCCTGAAGTCAATTTTTCAATTGTTGATCATTTTCTATATGCAACGGCAAAAGAACTTCCACACAATTAATCCTTCAATAAGGCAAGTAGCACAAGACCCATCTAATGAAGTCTCCTAAGCATTACCTTAAAAATAAAACCGTGTAGATGAACTACACCAATGCATCCACCGGCTTTTAATTATCGCGAGGTCCATGAATCAAACACAATAGTAATGCATTTCTATACTTGGAATCAAAACAAAGGAATAAAAATAAAACCGCGGCTATTATGAAGATCAAATAACACACAATCGAAACCCTATATCCGAATAAGCGGATGCTTACCTTAAAGAAACGGGGAAACAAAATGCTGGTGGTGAGATCCTTCCCTCCTCGCCGCCAACACCTCCCGAAATCAAGAAAAAAACGAGGCTAGGTCTCGGGTGAAAACCTTGCGTTGGTTTCGAGGGTTTTCTCCCCAAGATCTCTTTGTTACGGGATAAGATCGGGAGATTTTAAGATTTAAAAATTTTAAAAAAACAAAAAGATAAAACCAATTTAAAAAAAATTCGGACGATTGAGATTTAAAGGGTGGGTTTTACAAATCGTCCCCCTAAAGAGGAGTTTAGTCCTCTAAACTCTCACACGATCGTCGAAAAGGTATATGCAAGCCAATATGCCACATCACCAAGGTGTTCCAAGATCTCAAATGGACCAATAAATCAAGGGCTAAACTTCGCTTTAACACTAAACGGATAATTCCTAGTTTTTTTTTTTGAACTATTGATGCAAGGAATCCCGAGCACCCACTAAGAGTAATTTTCGAGCTTGTGAGGTGGAAATCAAAAGAGGCGAGATGTAACGTCACTCACTTGAAAAAGTAACTATGCTTCTTCAAGGATTTTAAAGACTATACTCGTGCATGACAATCAATTACGGTATGGTAAATGGACGAGAAAATCCAATCCCAAAATGAGATCATAATCACTCATGCTCATAACATTCCAACGAGCTAATACTCATGACAAGTAATACTAATCGGATAATTCTCACGAGGGCTCTAACAAGAAACACAATAGCTCCTAAAGGGGTGGCAACACACAAATCGGATCGATAGTTATAACACGCAATGAATGCCTACGAATAAATACAGAGACAAGATAAGCGAATGCATAGCTTCGGAATCAAACAACTGGCAAGCATATGCGAGAATAAGGCGATAAGGTAATTGACACCCTTTGTATTAGAGCGGCATAACGAGGTAAACCTAATTGAAATCAAACAAACAAACAAAATGACTCGTCAAACTAACTAACCTATAATGATTTCATGCTAACTAAAGTCAGATCGCCTTTAACACTCTAAATCAAAAGGTTACGTTCGGAACACTAGGATCAAATTAACCAAGAGCTCGATACCACTTAGATTTGTCACGCCCGAACCCGACTCCGGGACTCGATACATCGACAAACGGCCAGATACCCACGAGGCCGAGACCAAGTGGGTATACAAGGCCTCACTACTGTCTCTCGAGATATAAATCATAATAGCACCCTAATTTCAACAAAAACCAAAAATTCAAGAACGGAAATAATCAGGCGTTTACAAATAAGATCCAAAGAAGACTAAAGGTGCAAACTCAATGTCTTAAACAAATAACATATTTATTAAACACCAAGGGAAGATTATTCTCATACAAACCTTTGTTGCTCACTCAGCGATCCCAAGCTACGCTAGTCACCACACACCTACTCCCGATTGCTTCCCGAGCACTTGTCTTTCAAGCGGTTGTGCAATAGATGAATCATCCATGATCCACTTATGAGTTGCTTGTGCCCATGCACATTGACCTTTCGTTGATAGATTGTCAACATAGTAGGCTAACTATGTGAGCATGTAGTGGTAGGAAAAAGGATTTCCATAATGTATATTAATAAAAGCTTCACAAAACTTTTGTCTTTTTGCTTTTTTTTTTTTTTTTTTTTTAGCACTAGTCTCATTAAAGACTTCACTAAGCACTCTCATATTCGGTATATTCCTTTAGTCAAGTACTCTTCCTTGAGTGTGCCACACTTTTTTCCCATTTGAAGTATATGGTGGTGCCATCACATTATAATCTTAATATCAATGAAACATCTTTAGACTGAATTGCAAATGACTATCCCCAAGTTGAATGTTTTTGTACACTCATCAAACAAGCGCATTTATGCATCAAGGATCACTGTGTTCTTTGACTATAGGTTCAACATCTTCTTCTTTAACTAGAGTATGATATCCACGAATGGTGCCGAGTAGCAACTTCCGTTCAAAAGATTCGCCTGGGTTGGCTATAATCCTGCTAATCACGGACACAAAGCGTATTACTTTAGATTGCCCATGACACTAAGAACAGATGGGTAAAACATTGAATAGAAAAATCACTAATTATTGGCTATATATAAACATAATAAAAAAATTTCCTTGAACAAAAATTCATGATATAAATAAGCTTTTTATTAAATTAAAAGAATAACAAATTTAAACATTACAAAGTGAACACAATACATATTTGGAAAGGACCGCCTAAATATATGTTTAACAAAGATGAATAATATTTATAAATTGGAAAATGATATGTACAAATAATGATAAAAGACATATATAGAATCTATAACTGAAAGAAAACAAATGTAAGGATGACAAAATCTTTAATATATAATTTCAACATAATATACATTTTCAGAATTTGGATATAAAATACATTTTACATGATAGCAACACCATCATTAGAGAATTTTGAACAAAAAATGCATTCTCATGAACGGATACATACAATTCTATTGATTTCATCTCAAATTATAGCAACATAACAACACACCGCACATAGATTAAAAAAATGTACAAATCAGAAAACAAGTCAAAATAACAATGATAATCCAACGAAATGCTAAAAAATTTCTCCAACAACCAATAACATAATATAGCAAAACTTGGAGCAAAAGAATATAAAAGGTTTCGGTTTTCGATGTCACTAGGCATTCATACCTAGCAACCAATAATAGCAACATATCACACTGGAGAGGCCGAGATGTTGTTTCTATTTCTCTCTTTCTTCACCCCGGTTGCAGACCATGAAACTCTAACGATGGCAACAATATATTTTGCCAAAGGAGGAAGACGAACAAAAAAGCTTTTCTCAAGAGAAGATGAAGTTGATGCGATGGTTATTTATTAACTTCTTAATTTTCAAATCTTGAGAATAAGAGAAATCATTAGAAATAGGCGCGTCGGTAATGCGGGCCGGCCCGCGGGTTGCCCAAACCCGGTCATTTGGCGGGGCGGGGTGGGGCGGCCCGCCATTTGGCGGCGGAGTGGGCAAATGCCAACCCTGACCCCAACCCACCTTGGGTTGGCGGGTTGAGGGCGAGCCTCTGCCCGTAAAAATCCAAAAAATATAAAATAATTAAAAAATTAGATATTTTATATATTAATTTTTTTTTAACAAACCTAAACCAAAACCAAAAATATTTATTAAAAAAGCATAAAACATAAATACAAAGGCCATATTTCAAAATATATTTTTATATATGATGTTATAAACTTATAATAAATCACACAACTAAAATAATAAAAATAATTAACCATTTTTTACTTTATTATTTTAAATTATTTAAAAATATCTAATAAAAAATAATTAATAAAACTTGTTATATTTTTAAAATAATAATTAATCAATATTTTTTTTAATGTAATTAAAAATGGACACATCTATTTTTTTTATTTTGGTTTTTATTTAATGTAATTTTTTTATGTAAAGTCATATTATGTACTATCATAATGAGAAGGTAAAACAATTAATAATAAAATTTATAAACACAATAACAAATCTAAAACATAAAACAATTTAATAATTTTCCAAAAAAATAAATTAATTTATTAAATATTTGGAAAATATTTTATAGAAAATTAAAGGGCCGAAGAGCTCGCCCGTCCCGCCACCAAAACCCCCTAACCTAAGCAGGTTGACCAGTTAGGCGCCCGCTTCCAAACGGGCCTACAAAAGCCCAACCTGACCAGCCAATTTTTATTGGTGGGCGGGGGTCACCTACGGTTAGGCCCGTTTCGACAGCTCTGGCGTAATCTGGAAAACAATAACCTCAACAAAGGACTTTTGTGGATACAGAAAAATCAAAGGGTGTTTTAGGCAAGTTTGGGGATCTTATGAGCAATTTCTCTTGAGTTTATTTATACATGGATTGCATTATAAATTATTTATAAAAATACAAGAAAAAAATCTCCAAATACTTGCAGTGCAAGATGCTAGCGTTTTCATTTGGACAAAATTTTTTCTGAAATTTTAAATTTTAAAGACTTGGGGTTCAAAGATAGTGAAAATTTTTATGATGTTTATATATGTAAAAAATCAATCAATTGTCATGTAGAATTTGTCCTTGCACTTAGTCAATTATTATTTAGAATTTCTTTGCATTAAAAATAAATTCAATAAAATTTGTTAGTATTTTTTAGTTGTGTAGAATAAAACTCAAATAAATATTTGTGTCTTTATTTTATGTAGATTTTGGATATTCGATTTCAGATAGTTCTTCAAATACATATCTACACAAAGGACCAATTACCAATAAATTAAGAACATGTTTGGCTTGAAATTTTCACTCATCATTTTTTTCTTAAAAAGAATATCAATTGATAAGAAAATAGATAAAAATAACATAGTATCACAAATATCAAATATGGCAACACATGAAAAAAGTTGGATTCAATGAGATGATGAAATTTCTCTTCATGTTCTTTTTTAGAAACCATGTTTAGGATTGATTTTGTTTATATGCTAGAAATGAATCCAAAAGTGTTCGTTAGTATTTTTCCTAACACTACAAAATTTTCTTGCACATATAAATCTATTTTGTTTTCATATATTCTTCAGAAAAATATCACTTAACAAGAAAGTAGACAAGAACTACATAACATAATAAATATGGAATTACATGGTTGAATTGGTAAATTTAGAATTTTAGAAATTAATAGCTAACCAAGACGAAGTTATGTGGCATGATAAATAAGTTATTCACTCTTATTTACTTGACATAAATTTAATTAATTTTTAATTAATATATATTTAAATAACTTTTTATAATAACATAAACCCAAAATAAAAAAATTTCTGTTTCAACACAAAAATTGGATTTGACTTTTTGAAGTGATATTGGGCTACATGATATTTGACTATAGCAAGAACGTAATATACTAACCAATGATCTTTCAGTCTATTGATACCAAAAGTCACTTACTTTATGAGTAATAAGAAATCGAATCTCCATGAACACAAAATGAGGAAGCTTACAATATTGCAAAAATAAACACACACCCTAAATAGTTAGGTATGAACTAGAATGATGTAGTTTATCCAATTTAGAAAAAGAAAACTTGACCTGCCAAATATCTCAGGATAGAAGTCTTTACCTTTAAATTGGAAGGAAAATAAAAAAATCAAAACACCCAATTAATAATAAAAATACATTTTACGCAAAATAAAGATGGAAAAAAAACACCATCCATATCATCAAAATTAAGATTGAAAAAGACCCCTTCCATTTCATAAGGAAAACAATTCAGAACTAACACTAAACTAAAATGAAACTAGAAAATAGATTAAAAAAGGCCCAGATAAAACAATGACACCCTGAATCAAGTCTATATCTTCATCTTTAGAACATTTCAAATCTCTTATTAATCTGGTCACAGAAGTCTTCATTCATAACAACCTTGTCCTGTAGAAACCACAAGAAGCTTCAAATTAAGCATTGTTGCATGAAATGGAACAAAGATCAACATAATTCTTACTTGATAACAAACTCATCGACGCAAAGATTTTTGCAATACCAAGGATCCAAACAAAAGTGCATCTTATACAAAATCATCAGAATGAATCAACAATTGAACCAACTTGAAAGAATTATGCTTCAATGCTAATTTCCACTGACTGCACTTGCTCCCCTTCTAGCTCCTTCACTGCAGCAATGAGACTCTGAGTAATGCCCTTAAGGGGAACGCCGTTCTCCTTCATCTCTTCCAAAAGTTGTTCGGCCTTGCGCCAATCAAGAGCCTTGAGGCACAAAGACTGTATCATCTTGTTATACTCATCGGTATTTGCTTGCATTCCGTCTTTCTTCATCTCCTTCAAGATATCAATGGCCTTATCGAACTCCTCCATCTTGCAATATCCCCGAGTGAGCACATGATAAGTGGCCGGGCTGAGCTTGGAATGCCTTTTCCGGGCTTCAGAGAAGATCTCATAGGCCTCATCCATCATACCACCTTTGGCATAACCACTCATAACAACAGTGTAAATATACACATCCGGCCATAACCCGCTACTCTCCATTACTTTCATCAAAGCCATTGCATCCTCCATTTCCCCTTTTTGAGAAGGTGGTTATCACAAAGTTGAGCACAGCCTTTGCCGGTGCCGGCCCTGACTCCAACATTCTCAAAACAAGCTTCTCCGCCTCCTTAACAGCTCCAATTCTACACAAACCTTTAACAACATCTGCAAAAGATTTTGTTGCATTCTTAAGGGACTTCTTGTCATATTCATCGAGTAACTCGAAAGCCAAGCGGACAGTTTCATCGTTCTTGGCTAAGTGGTGGACTAACAAATCCAACCAAGATCTCTCCTGGCATATCTCCTTATCTTTTGCTGCTAAATACACCAAATATGCTTCTTTTGCCTTCTTCCCTTGCAAAATAAAGCAATGATATTACCAATCTTCTCCTTATCAGGAAAACTCCCAGAAATGATCATCTTCTCGCAAACAGACCAGGCGGTGTCAAACATAGATCGCTTGCCAAGAGCTTCAATCGTGTAATAATAACTATCTCCATTCGGGACACAACCGAAATCAGTAAATTTACTAAACACCTCACGACCAGCCTTGGCTTTCCCCAACTTCCAGAACATTGAAATCAAGTCATTGAGGGACCACAGTGCTAACCATTCCTTTCTCCACACCAATTTCCTTAACCAAATCCCACAACATGTAAGCTTCTTTCTTCCGAAGCTCCGGCAAATCACTAACTGCAAGCACAAGAAGCTCAACCGCTCTTGAACTGTTCACTGATTGACAATTCCTTGAAGCCCATTTGAAGAATCCAACAAGATTTTCACTGGAAATGTTAGAAGTTTGGATCACTCTTATTGCAAAAACTTCACTCAATCTTAACTCCATCTTATCCAAGCTTGATTCTAATGGCTCTACCAATGTGCTCTGAAGAAGAGAAAGAACACTCTCAACTTGATCATCATCCACCTCGTGAATCTCATTCCCAACACCTTCCGATGCTTTTTGTGAACCAAAAACATCAGAAGAATCATCCGCACCGATGCTCTCCTCCCAAAGAGAGCTCAGACTATCAACATCCGCCGCCTGTCTGCTTAATTCCTGCAAAACCTCACCTTTTTCATCCAAATCAACACAAGCCGCCTCTGATTCACGAGAATCATCAGCGGCGATTGCGTTCCCAATGGTCCCAACATTGGAATCATCTGCTCCGGAATTGAAACTAGGATTCGTAGAGAAAAGTCTAGGGTTTTGGAGGCGGGTGAAGGTTGGGGGAGGGTGGTCAGACGGTGTGCCAGTTACGATTAGGGTTCCTTGAGGTACCTCGCAGTGGAGTGGAGAACGCTTTAATCTGGGGATTCGGAGAAGCCAATCCCGAGCTTTGGATCTCCACATCTCCACGCCGGATGGGCAGAGGGCCCACGGGACTTGGTAGAGCTGAGATGAGAAACGTGCCTAACGGCAACGGGAGGAGGGTCCGGCAACCGGCAACGGAATGGAGGCCAAGGAGTTGGTGGCGGCTAGGGTTTTGTTCAGAATTTAGAAAATTGGGACAAGGAGAGTGAGATTTGATTTGAATTTTGAAACATTTATTACTTTAAGCCCTCCTCAAAATTCACACTCTTAATATTTAGTGCCTGATTAATGAGTAAAATTCTATTTAACCCCTTCTCCTATTAGAATTTATGATATTGTTATGATTATTATTAATATTATTTAGAAATTTTGATGGAATACACTATTTAATCATGTATTGTTATTATTTAAAAATTTTTAATTAACTGATTTGGGACAACAATTTTTTTATACATGATAATCTAACCAACAAAAGATGCAATAAACTCCCATAAAGATGGCTATGGGACCGAGCAGGGAGCGGATGGCACTAACCATATTCCTTGCCCCATGACTGTCCCTTTTTTTTTTAATCTTCTCAATATCATAACCGCTCACCCGCTTCACCCTACTCAATTTTTACTTGGAGTTGCCTTAAAAAAACATTCTCTATTTTTAGTTTATTTACATTAGTAATTACAAAATATTTAATATTATATTAAACAAAAAATTCATAACATTTATATAACAATAATTTTGATTTATAAATTGAAAAATTTTTAAATTATATGTATATATTAATATATAGGGGCATATATGCAAATTTTTAATAGAACACAGAGGGGTAAGGTAAAATCGTTGCCCCGCCCAAATTTCTCACAAAAAATCTTTGTCCCGCCTTCCGGTTTTTTAGCTGGGAAAACTACTTTTGATAATATTATTGCTATCCAGAGATAGTGCATTCCTTGGAGTTTAATTCTCGGGCCCCCTAGGATGATTCTTAAGGTAGATGTGGAAAAGGCCTATGATGCCTTGGAGTGGAATGCCATCTTTGCTACCCTTAAAATTATGAGGTTTCCCGAAATTTGGGTCTCTTGGATCCATTCTTGTCTTACTTATGCTTCTTTTGCCTTTCTTATCAATGGTCACCCATCTAATTGGATTACTAATCACAAAGGAGTTAGGCAAGGTGATCCCTTGTCCCCTTTCCTGTTTTTGTTAGTTTCTCAAAATCTCTCTCGCAATTCTGAATTTTGCTCTTAGCCACGACTTAATTCCCGGTTTTGATGTTAGATTGAGTAGAGATTTCAATCATTTGATGTTTGTCGATGACTTGATCATCATCACCCAGGCCACCCGAAGGCTGCTAGGAATTGTAAAATTAGCTTTGATGTTTTCAAAAACCTTACAAGTCAGAAGATTAATCCTAGCAAATCTGAGATTTACTTGCCCACCTGGTGTAATGGTAGAATTATGGCTAGACTCGAATCAATTTTGGATATGAGAACTGGGTCGTATCCTTTCAAATACCTTGGTGCTTTAATCTCCCCCAAAAGAATTCCTAGCCACTATTTTCAAAGTTTGATTGATCGAACTCAGCTAAGTCTGTCCTCTTGGAAGCCCACTGCTATCTCACTGGCTGGTAAAGCAGTCTTAGTTAATAGTTCTCTCATGTCTATTCCCATGTATGCCTTTTCTTGTTACCCAGTCCCGGATATAACTTTGGATTCAATCTCCAAGCTTGCTAGAAAATTTCTTTGGGGGAATAGCACTGCTGGTGGCAGACTACATTGTATGAACTGGGATACTACAACCTTGAAATAAATCTGAGGGGGGGTTGGGAATTAGAAATCTAAGGAATGCTAAAACATCTCTAATGGTAAAAAATGTTTTAGCTGTGTTGAACCAGGATAGCAAAATTTGGGTTCAGATTATGTCTCTTAAATATGACACTTTTAATTTGTGGGATAATCCTAATCAGGCCAATTGCTCCTGGTTCTATAAAAGTCTCCAAAAAACAGCTGTTGCAGTTAGACACAGGATTAGTCTCTTCTCTTGCAATCCTGAGTACACCAATTTTTACAATCATGCTTGGATCTTTGACATTCCTATTTCCCTCAAACCTACTTTTTTTGATGTGAGCCTGATTGGTGAAAATCTTAGAATTGCTGATTTTACTGATGGTAGAAGCCTGTAGATGGATGCCATTTGTCACATATTTAGGAACAACATTAACTGGGGCTTGTCCAATAATATCATCTTTGACACCAATGTTTCTAACCATTGGCAATGGGTACTCATCCAAAACCTGGTAAAGTCAGTACTTTGGTCTATAATACTATTAATTAGGATTGCACCTCTGATGGGGACAATTGGAGTGGTTGGTATAAAATTTGGAAATTGCCAATAGCTCCTAAGGTGAAAACTTTCATATGGAGAGTTTTCCATGGCAAACTTCCTACATATGACTTTCTTTATAATCTAAACATTGGCCCTCAAACTCTTTGTCCTCTTTGTGGTTTGAACTGGGAGACTTTGGACCACATTGTTAATAATTGTCGTATGATTAGACAATGCTGGCATCTGCTCTCAACTTATACAGGTACCAACTGTGACATCCTTGAAAATTTTCTCGGAAGGGAATTGGCTTACCTTAGAAAGTGGAGAGGAATAGACATCAATTTTGGCAGCCCTAGTAGCAACCCCGTGCTTGGGGGGTTTGGTTAGCCGGATGTGAATTGATTTTCAGAAACAAGAGAGTATACCCTCATCAAATTTTCATACAAGCACTTCGGTACACTCAGGATTACGTCAAGACAAATAGAGGAAAACTCAGGGAGTTTCTTCACAACTCTGTATTTGAGAATTCCATTACTGTTTTTTGTGATGCCTCATGGATGTATAATACATGTAATGGTGGTGCAGGTTTTATCTTTGTTCATGGAAGGAGCTCCATTGTTCTAGCAGGTGCAAGTAAGGTGGTTGCATATTCAAGTGAGCATGCTGAGGTTGCAGCGGTTGGTGTTGCTTTGGAGCGAGTAAGAGGCGGGGACTAAAGCCGGATCGCGTTTACACGGATTGTCTTACCGCTTTGGACTTAATTAAAGGGAAAACTATAAGCCGAAATGAAGCTATCTTGAGGGAGCTACAAAGTATCGGGAGCCTTATTGATCAAGATAGGGAGTTTGACATTTGTTTCTCGCCCTAGAGAAATGAATACGATTGCTTGATTTGCTAGCAACCTTTTGGGCGAAGAAATCCTATTCTGTCTTTATTCCATAAAGGGGAGGGCCGACCAAGATGGTTAGAGGAGGCCGCCGATATAGCCGGCCTCAAATTCTCGATTTTGTTTGACTCGTGTTTGTTATCCTTTTTCTAGTTTGTATTTAGCTCTTCGGAGCTCCTCTCATAAAAAACAAAATGAGCATGTGTACACCTCTTAATTCGTTGATTTTTCATAGAGCGAATTTAGAATTGTTTTAGCCTAAATACCCACATTTTTTGGGTGATCTCTCCACCTCGTGGAGGTAACAATCAAAGAGACAGGGTCTATGCCGATCTTGGAGCTAAACTCATGGAATATCTATCAACAAATACTACAGAGAAAACACAAACGATCCCCCGGGAGGATCAAGCCATGGCCTCCACTTTCATGTTGTCCCTCTTACCATTGTCCTTCTTCGTGTTGTGTGCTCTCATGAGTGTCAGTTCAAGTCAATCCACCATTTATGGATTGGTCTTATCAATATCTCTATCTTTCTCATATTATGTACACCAGTAACAATTGTCCGTCCAAAGCCGTACGTGGTATGTGTTCATTTTTACTATGTTCTACCAAAGTAGTGGGTTATATATATATATATATATATATATATATATATATATATATATATATATATATATATATATATATATATATATATATATATAATGTATAAAAAACACAAAATCAACAATACACGAGAACCAATAGTTTTTCAGTGAAAAATCTTTTTGTCATGCAATTCTACAAGGGTGAAACTATTACTTTTCACACAAAAATTCAATGAACAATAGTTGAATTTAAGTGTACAATATTTAAATCATACAAAGAACAGTAGTGTGCGAGAAGGAAAGGGGAGGGGAGGAGGGGAAGATTAGAATCCTTGCACTCTTGTGTGATCATCCCATTCGGCTATTCGATGGTTGACTAATGCATTTTTATTTCTGATTAACATACCACATATGGTATAAAATTTTGTTTAGTTTGTTCAATACAAACAATTGTTCATAATGCATACTCCTAAAATTGAAACATTTTGATCACTCTACCACCTTTCCTTTCTCTCTTAGCTTCGCAATCTCGACCTTCAAGGCCTCCTTCCTCTTCTTGCTAGCTAATACTTTTGCGGCAAGACCACTCATATTCGGGTCTTTCTTCTCCTCTGGAGGGGGCGGCGGAGGCCGTCGCGCAGCCGCCTTCACACTCTTGGCATCAATGAACATTGCAGTGGCAATTCCCATCAAACCATTTGTAAATGTCCTAAACCAAAACCATAAAAATATATATGAATTATTCATCTATGTTATGATACAACTATATAAAATAACAATCGATGTAATAATTACCTTCTGTGGTGAAGATTGGGAATCAGAAAGAAAGGTTTCTTTGCGGTTGTTGGTGAAGGAATGGGCAATGGAGAAGTGGCTGATGGTGGTGGTCTTGCTAAGTGGTTGGCCATTAATTTGCTCTCCAAATCTTGGCAATGCCACTGATGTGATGATGATGATGATGATGATGATGATGATGTTGTTAGTAAATGATCATATGGAGATCTGATAGTATGTCCACTTGGAAGATAAGAAATGTTCTCTATTGGTGACTTCTAAGATAATGTTAACATAGATAGATAAGGACCATGTGGTTGTCACTTGTCACTTTGAACACCTTTCTAGGCATTGCATTTAATTATCACTCTTTGAGGGCCACAAATTGAAGAAACTATTTTATTGTTGTTGTTGGTGGTGATGGTTTTTTTCTCCGAACAAAAGAGATAATCTACTAGTATCAAGGGACTCATTATTTTGACAAGTATGGTATTGGTGCTGCTAATCATCTGAATTGAATGGCTTTGACAACTATAGTATTGTTTTTGAAAGATAAAAAAATATTTTGATATAAATAAAAAATACCAAGGAATCGGTCCCATTGATAAAGAAATAGCTCACTTAAGTAAGTGATATTAAATTAAAATTTTTGTATAAATAAATTATATCGAGTAAAAAAAAAACGACCGCTGATGCTGTTTTACTAGTATATCTATCTATTTTATTGTCATCATTTTCATTATATGCCTCACTGTGATGTTCATTCAATCCATGCTAATGCTGAGTTGCTTCGATGATTAAATTCATCATTTAATTCAGTGGGGCCAATATTTGTTTTCAGATATTTAGATTTATTTGTTGCAATTAACCATGGTATAATCATCTTCAAGTCATTCTATAATTTAATACAAAAAAACTGCTTCCTTAAGCTAAGGTTGGAAATGAGTTAGTTTAAAGTTTGTAGCCTTCTTAAGAGATCTAAAACAATTTGTCATATAAATTAAAGGAACATAGTAGTTATTATTAATCCCTCAACAACAGTTATATTGTTGAAACCATTACAAAAAAATTATTTTTTGTTTCCGGATTTATACAAATTTTTATATTGACCTTCAAATTTCATAGATATTTTTTCCCCACGAATATCACAAGCATATTCATTGCTATTAATGATGTAAATTTAAAAATAATAGTTCAAAAATCAAAATAAACAATAATTTTTCCCTCCCAACTATGTTCTAAGAAATAAATCACATAAATTACAAGAATATAACGTAACAAATAATTTTATTTATATAGATAAATTTGTTTTAAAAATATAAATGTGTTGAAATAATAACCTCATGTTTATCCATGTATTTGGCAGTTGATTTATCAATATTTTATTTAAAAAATGTTTTTTTTTGGTCATGTGTTGTCAGAAGACTCCTAACTATGATATAAAAAATAAGAATAAATTGGATTGAGAAAACAGTATATAATATTACACAAATTCGCTACAAAACTTAAAATAAATAAATAAATTGCAGAATATTTTAAATTAAAAAAAATGCAATTTGAAGCTAATGGTAATCATCACCGTCCATCAATGTGATGATTTATTTTGCACCGTCCATCTGGAAGCCCACTTCCTTGTTTGGAAACCCAAAACCCCAAATCTAAAGCGCGGGAAAGGAAAGCAAAGCCGCGAAGGAGATGGAAATGGCGGTGGATGGAGAGGCGAAGGAGATATGGAAGGGAGGAGCTGGATCCGTGCTGAGCCTCTCCTCTGGGGCCTCGATTCCCATCCGCTACCATTCCCTCTTCAGTTCCCACGATGATCTCCCTCCTCCTCGAGGTCGACGAGAAGCTCCTCCCTGATGTCCTCAATCACCGGTACTCCTTTTTGATCCTTCTTTCAATGTTATGCCATCCTCGTTTCGGCCATAGATCGATTTTGAGGATGCCCTAAAATTTCCCTTTTTTTTTTTTTTTTTCTGTTACTTGAATACTGGATTGATAATTGGGAATTAGGGTTGGTGAACGTTAGAAATCTAGATTAAATATGACATCTTCTCCTTTTATGTATGCTTTCTGATCAATAAAAATGGATTCTTTTTATGTAGCCTGTCATCTTTTCATCAAGAAAAATATCGTTAATGAGGCCATTGATTTTCATGTATTTTATGTTTGATTTAGGTTTTCTCTGCAAATTTGAGGTTTCGAGATGTTGGTGATGTGCATCAATTTGATCCTGGCATAGGTCTCAGGTTGTGAGAATGAGTCTTGGTAGATTGGTTTAAGACAAGTGGATAATTTCTAGAAGTTGGGCTTAAGGCTATTTATCTATAACCATTTCTAGAGTTTACACTAGAAGGGGCATTATGTGTTTGATTGCTTATTTATGAAAATTGGATTCAAAGTAGGCGAGGGGATTGATCATCTAAACCTAAACCCAAGATTTGATGCGCATTAGGTTTGTAAAACTACTTATAAGAGTTTCTAAGACATTCTCCAAGTGAATTTGCAATTTCTCAATTATTTTATGATGATTTCTTAATTTTCCATATATAGAAAGAGATGGACTATAAATGACAGTATGGGCTTGAGAAGTATTAGTGACAAGTAAGTGTAGACTAGGGTTTAATATATTGAATTGTACTTTATTGTTTGGAAATTCAAAACATTCTTAGGCACCCTTTTTATAACATTTATCTGTAGAGTATTTGGACAACCATGAAATTGTTGAGAACCATGTGAGCTGAAGACCCAATCATGTAGTCTAATGTACAATCAAGTGAAGCAGTTGGACTTTGAGGTCCTATTCACTTCCATTATAATTATTCTTCAGTGGGTTTGGTTCCACATTAGTTGATTAAGGCCGTTGGGATATATATATCTATATATATGTATGTATGTATATATGCTCAATAGCTAACCACAGCATTCATCTGCTAATCTGTAGGCGTGACCGTGTTGAGGGCCTATCCTTTGTCAAGAAGGTCCATCCATCGTAAAACAGTAAGGGACAATAAAGAAAGTAAAAGTTGGTATCAAGTGCCTATTAGGCCTGCATTAGGAACAATTTGGTTCCTATCGTCAAACTTTGTCTAAGGGCTTATCTAATGATGAGCCAACTTGGTGTATGAAAAGAATAATTCTGGTTTCATGATTAGTCTGAATCCCTGAAGAGGGATTTTTAGCCTTTGGTTTACATCAAGGGATGTGATTTACTACTTTACATATCTTAGTTTAGTATCAGAGGTTAACCATTGATGAATAAAATCTTTGATGAGTTCTTAGTTATTTTATTACATATTTGTATCCACTATTTTTTTTTAATTTGACCCTGGCAAATAGAAGATAGCTTAGGTTTGTTTGCAACAAGTTTGTTATGGAAGTCAAAGGCAATCATGTAATCGTTTGCCTCATCATATCGTCAAATTATTTGTCATATTGAAATAAACGCAAAGCGATTTAGCACACAAAGTGTATCTCTTGTTAAATTACAATAACAATGTAAAAACATTCATCTGAAATGTTTTTACAGAACATATTTGAAATAATTGTAATATGATTTAGCATGTAAACTGTATCTTTTGTTACATTACAATAACAATGGTGTTGGTCATTTGATTTAGAACATGCATTCGAGGCCAACCTGACGAGGGATGCAGTGCTTTGCACTCCTACTGCAACTTATGCTATGAAGTTTGTGGGCACCTCAAACACTGTGTTGCTTATTCCTCCAGGAGATGCCACATCCTCAAACTCAGACGTACTATCTGAAGAAACTGATAAGCAGGATATACCAATGCCACAATCCATAGCATCAGTAATCAAAGTGGCCGTAGGCAACATTGAACTGATCCAAACAGCTCCAAGGCTTGAAAAGTTAAAAACACTCCTCAGTCAGAGGCCTCACAGACTTGAAGAGGATTTGGATGAGGATCTGCAGTTGAAATCAGGTCTTTATAGATGGGAAGATTTAGTTGAACTAATTCAGGCTAGTGAAGAAGAAATAAGAGTTGGCTTAAAATCTCTCTCTGCGGTAGAGCTTGATGGATTCTGGAGGATAGTTGACCAGAAATCCATGGATGGGATTCTTGACATGATCCTCAATAACTCCATCATGCATGACTGGTGTCTCAATGCACTTGTTGAAAATGAAGTTTTATCTATTATGGAATCTGATGGATTTCCTCGCAGAATTGTTCTTCATTGCCTTGACACATATGGAAATGCAGTGGATGGTATGGAAGGCTGCCTATGGAGCCTGGATGAGAAAAAGGTTTGTCTTTGTTTTGCTGCACGTGTTTTGGGTGCTGAAAAGATGAAGCTAGACATTTTCATGGAGAAATGGACAAGGAATGCTCCTTCAGGAATGCAAGTAAACTTGCAAATGCTCGAAGGAGAAGTTCTCTTTGAAAAAAGCGGAATTGAAACTTGGATCCGCCCATTTAGTGTATCTGCTCTTCCATCAAGCCCTGCAGAGCGTTTTGCTGCACTGTTCAGAGAGCGGCCAAAGTGGGGAGTGGAGAGACTTGGATCCTTACATAAAGTAAAGTTTAGATCATACACTATAATTCTTTGATCTGCATTTATATATGTATCTATATTTGCTTCCCTTTCTATTGAGTAAATATTGATAGCATTATATCGCTTTTTCAGGGATTTGAAAGTTCCAGGCCTCTCTTCAGAAGCTTTGCTAATCAAGTACACCCGCAGAACACAACCAAATGCTGATGTAGAGCCGGTTTTCAGTGCTAGATAGTCACAAAATCTCTTGCACACCTTCTTTATCTTCACTCTTATGTTGATGCTCTCCAGGGGAATCAGTCCTGTGTTTTGTAAGTACCTTTCTTGATTCTTCCAATCACTCTTTCTATTGTATCACCTGAAAGAACCTTTAGCAGTTGAGCAAGTTATTATGTTACAAGTCTACTGGTGTAAACTTTTCATTTTAATGTACTACCAGTTGTACTTATAAGCAAGTCTTAATTGCTCTTAACCAAACCTTCTTTGGTATAAATCATGGGAAGGTAAGGTTAGTTAAAAAGTTCGGAAATAGTAACTGCAGCATCACCAAACTGGAAGGATAATCAAATGATATCTTGAATAAAACTCTTGTGAGAAAATTCATTTTGTGACCTTGTAAAAGTGAGTAATTGCTCTTATGGTTTTTAAACATTATATTTATTTATATACTTCCGTGGATAAAAGTCAGTTTAAAGATACTATAAGGATATAAGTATCTTGACATGTATATAGTTTTTCCTTCATATGGTAAACAGAAGAGAAGAGTGAACGCGTCGTTTGATTATTTATTCTTTTTTATATATATATTAAACCTTGTTGTTGTATTCAGGTCATAAAATATATAAACAGAAAAAAATGATTTGTGGAATAAATAAATAAATAATGTAATTTTATGAGGATATAATAGCAATAATCCATTTGTAGAGGGGCATTTTTATTATAAGGCAGGGCACACAAATTTAAAAGGTTCCGCTTAAATCAAATTTTTTTGATAGAATCCTGGCCGTTGATTGTGTTGGGTGAGATTTTGGGTGATTGATGTGGGGTCCACTGCCATGACAGAACTTCTGATAGTCAAAATGTCAAATTTAATTTTTTAAAGTTTAATTTTAATTTTTAAAAATAACAAAACATAATAATTAAAATAAAAATAAAAATAAAAAAAAATAAAAATAAATTTGACCTTTTGACTATCAGAAGTTGTCTAATAGCAGTGGGCCCCACATCAACCGTCGATAATCTCATCCAACATAATCAACGGCCAGGATTTGATCTTTGGGCCGAATCCAAAGCCAGCATGGATATCCCTTATATTAAATCTCGCTTATTTGCCTTCCAACTCGCAGCATGCTCATTGCTTGCCCCTCTTCGTTCAATTACTAAAACCCTCATTTTTTTGTCCTTTAATCGTATGGATTTCTGACTAATCGATGAGCATTCCTCGCGAAAATCCGATTTTGATCCCCGAGGATGTCCCAGGCGGATGTGGTTTATAGGTATTTGTATTCAATTCGATGAATTCCTTTGATTCGATTAGTTCTTCTTTCTTTTTAGGTTTTCTTTTCGGTATAGAATTGTTGGAATTTTCAATTTCGCAATCGATATAATTGGTTGCGAAATTTCTTCTTGAAATTTGTTCATTTTGTTGCTGAAAAATGCGAGCATTGATTTCCTGATGCTCTGCGTTAAATTTTTGGCTTTGGGGCTCACAATTTGCAGGTTGATTAACGGGATTTTTGTTATCTTCCTGAATTTTTATGATTTCGAGGGATCAGTAGCTGATTAGATTCTTATTATTGGACGCAAAATAGCTCAAAATGCCAATAGAATGCTGTACTAGTATGGGGCTCTCTTAATGTATCTAGCGTTTGTGTAAGAGCTTGCAGTTTTTATGCTGATATAACAGGTTTCTGTAAACTTAGAGTGAACAAAATGCCAGCTTCCCCCTAATTTGTAGCTATCCTGGGGCTCTTATAGTTATTTAGTATGCGATGTCATCAAATTTGCTGGGAAACTGCTTTTTCATATTGTATTTTGTTGCTATCATGTAGTGGAAAGTTATTGCAGGATTGTTTCTTATCTACATTCTAAATATTTGGTTCATAGTAGCTCATGAAGCTAATGGAATACATTCATGATTCACTTGTATTAGATTTTCTTAATATAGATTCACTAAATTTTGCAAGAGCTTGTTGGTTTATGCCAATGGAATAAGTTTGTGAGAGTTGGTGGAGAAAAAAATGTTATAATGTATGTCTTGAATTGGGCTTTGACTTTGAATGAAGGAAATTACCTTGGCATTGTTATTATTCAGTATTGCATTTTATTGCTAGCTTCTGAAAAGCAATACCAGATTCTACTTATTGGATTCATAATAGTTCAGGTCTCAATTAGCGAGTGAATGGGTTGGTTTCTATTAGAATTTATTAATTTTATGGACAATGTATGACATGAATTGGATTTCACCCCTAGTTTGTATTTATCTTTGGGTTAAATTAGTTGTTTTCCAGAGCATGAGATCGGATTTATTGGGAAACTGCTTGTTCAATAGTAGAAACTTTTGTTTCCTGCTGGAGAGGAGTGGTCCATGAAGTGTTAGCATTGAATAAGCATATGGATTGATTTGAAGTTCTGTCTGTTTTTTGTCCTAGCAATTTAATTTCAGTTATCTTCTGGAAAACAGAGTCGATTTATTACATAAGTCTTTTGCTTATTTGTATTGATCTCTAAGGTGCTATCAGAGAACAATATAAGGTTTGGAGATGACAATAATCTTTTTTGGAAATTAAGGTTTACGTCCTTTATTTTGAGAATTATATCTGTCCTAATTTGGAATTGGTGTGTTAAGAGACTTTATAGAATTGAGGTTTTCTCTGTTTTTGGACTCTGCCAGTGCATTCTCGAAGATACTTATAGTCATCGTCCTATCTAGCTACTTTTATATTCCGAGTCTTTATTTTGTGCTCATTTGTTTTATCAGCTTGTTACATATGTTTGCACCATATGGAGAATAATGTGTTGCAGCGTATGGAGAATAATGTATTCACCAAACTAGGCCAATTTCCACCGGTCAAAGTGCATTTTTTTGTTTTTAAGACAGCTGCCTTGCATCAGAATTTGTTGCCTTGATATTTATTTTCTGTGTATCTTGCGTTTTAAATTATATGAGGTTTATAATCTTTTACTGCCTTTTTTTTGTTAAATCTCGAAATCCTCATTTACAATATGTATCTAATCTATCACGTGATATCTGGAACTCAATGGCAATCATTTGGTATAATTTCTTTGATAATCAATTATGATATTTCATAGCATAAGGCAACTTACCCATTGTGAGTTCATGCAGCTGTGGATCATGTGGATATGCGTTGAATTTAACATCTTCTAACCGGATTACTCCTGGAGTATCATCTGATTATAGTAAATCAATCAAGAAGGGTGTCATATCTTTTCACTCTGTTGATCTCAGTAGATTCACTCAAGTGGATGAGGTAAACTGTCTTCCCTTATTTTGGGGTCGTTATCGTACAACAACCAAGCTTCTCTGCCGTAATTGTGGAGTTCTCATAGGTTGTGGATATGGAGAGTCAACTGTGCTTTGTGGCTCTGAACCTCCCAGCTCATCTTCTCTAACTTGCCAAAAATACAGAATAAAGATTCGAGCCCTACAGCTTTCTGAAAGATGACAGGATAAATTCCTTTCATCTCTTGTTTAGTAAGACTTTCATTGAGTCAGGTGTAGCTGAAAAGGTCATCACAATGCTACCTTATGATTGCTTACAGATGGTATTTCAAAAGCTTGAAAATACCATAGACCGCAATGCCTTTGGCTTAACTTGCAAATATTGGTTTCAGATTCAGAATTTTTCACGCAGATCTTTGATCTTCCAGCTATGTTACAACCCCAAAATTTACCGAACCTATGCCCTGTATCTCCCGAGACTACTGGCTCGTTTTCCACATCTCAGCTCAATCTCTCTAGCTGGATTCACAGAGTTATCGGATTCAGCATTGACCCTGTTGAGTGATTCAGGGAAAAACATCCAGAACCTATCTCTATATTGTTGTTTTGGCATTACTGATAACGGCATTTTGATAGTGTCTTCTGGATGTACTAGCTTGATATCTGTCACTCTTTATCGCTGTAATATTTCAGATGTTGGATTAGAATGCCTTGCTAAATCTTGTCAAGCCTTGGAGAACCTGAACCTATCTTACTGCATGCTTATTTCCGACAGCGGAATCAAAGCATTATCAAAAGGTTGTTCTAAGCTTCGTGTGCTAATGATTTCCTACTGCAGAGGAATAACCGGAACTGGATTTAAGGGATGCCCTCCAACTCTAGCTTATCTGGAAGCAGACTCTTGCTTGCTAACTCCTGATGGATTGTTTGAAACTGTGAGCGGGGGCGGTATTGAATACCTTAATGTCTCTAGCCTCAGAAGTTGGCTCGGCGCAGATGGTTTGGATCGAATTGGTTGTGGCCTCGCCACACGGCTCAAGTTTCTCAATCTCCGACTTTGTCGCTTTGTTAGTGATGATTCAGTAGCAGCAATAGCCAAGGGTTGTCCAGTACTAGAGGAATGGAGTCTCGCAGTGTGTCACGAGGTCCGGGTGTCTGGTTGGGAAGCAGTTGCGTCAAATTGCAAAAACTTGAAGATTTTGCATGTGAACAGATGCCGAAATCTATGTGACCGAGGACTGGAAGCCCTGCGCAATGGATGCGCCCTGCTTCGAGTGTTACATATGCATGGATGCCGACGAGTCACGAGCTTAGGTTTGGAAATGTTTAAGCTTCAGAGACAGGATGTGGCGGTGAAGAGAGAAGAGTGTGTATCGCTCGGTCCTTGCGTAGATGATTTTTTCGCATGACAATTAATCAAAGGCATAAATAAACAGAACCACTCTGGAGGTGAATCATACTGATCAAAGTGGCAGGTAGTTTGGAATGTTCATTTGAAATTCCTAGCAACAAAGCCACACTCATTGTTACTGTTTCTTTTCAGCAAAAGCCGCAAATCTTCTTTGGTAAACAACTGATGGTCTTATTGTTCTGAAACTAATGAATGATTTTAACCTTACTGTTTTCATCTGAAACTGTAATTTTCTAGCATTGTTAATCAATGGCTTTTTTTGTCTTTTTTGTTTTTTTCACTATACAAATGTGACAAGCTCAGCATTGTTTATCAATGGAAGTTTAAGCAAATGAGATGAAGTTATATTGTTTTTCTTCCTATGCAAAAGTAAAAAATTATTTATTTTTTATCCATCAGTTAGAGGATAAATGCTTGATTTTCTTGTCTGACATACTTCATAAATAGTAGATAAACATTTTAATTATGTATTTTTCGTAACATCAAGTTCCAAATGTTGCAACTCAAGTCTAAATAGAATTATTTTTTGCTCACTAAAATCTTCAAAGTATAACTTCTTTGCAAGCTTGCAAATATTGTCAATATTAAATGATTTATAGTTGTCTCTTCCATCAAGCTCTAAACTAAAAGAAAGCAACTCTAAAGTATGTTCATTAAACCTTCTATTCTGTTCTTGTAATTGATGATCAATGGTAGCATAAAACAACTCTACTCGGTAATATTGTCATGTTAAGAATCACATGGTTGATTTCATGCGAGACCTATATATCCATGCAACAAAGGTATCATCTATATCTGGAATGTCAATATCATGTTCAGCACAAAGATTTTACATATAGTAGAAAGGCTTCTCATCAACTATTTTGAAGTTGAGACAAGGTGTCAAACACTCAAGATATCTTGAGACTCACTTTGCAAAGTTTGATAAAGAATTTCAGTGAATATTCCCAGAAGCTTCTTCATAAGATGCAACACAAAAACAAAATCAAAAGACTTCATTGATGTAAATGCATAATTTGCAACACCACGTTGAGAAGAAGTTCTACCTTCAGTGGAAATATTATCAAGTATACGACATGTTGCATTAAACATTTTAATGAAATTGGAGACAGATATAAAATGTGCACCCCCAATGAGTATCTCCAGCTGCTATAATGTGCAAGTCTGAATAGTAGTATTTTGTACACGAACAATACCAAAAAAGAAAAAAAAAAAAAACATTCACATATGAATTCCTTTTTATCCAAAAATCTGAAAACAATAGCCATTTGTTCCTTTCTTGATTCATCATAGGCTTCATCTATAATGAGACGAAATTTTGCATCCCCAATCTCTTCACGTATTGCACGTTTTGCCTTTAGAGAAAAAATATAAAAAATTTCTTTCTGAATTTGTGGTGAGGTATATGAGGTATTTTGATGAGCTTTCTCTAATGCAACTGCTGCAATTTCTTGATTGTAAGTTGTTAAAAGTTTTATCATCTCAATAAAATTGCCATAGTGAATTGAATCCACACTTTCATCATAGCCTCTAAAAGCACTTCCTTGAAATGTAAGCCATTGGATAACATTAATTGAAACTTTTAATCTCAACCGATTAGCCATAATCTCTTTAGTAGTATGTTTTTCTATAAGCTTTTCAATATGATGAAATTAATTCATCAAATCATCACATGATCTAATTGCAACTTTATGTGATGAATTAGGATCTTTCCTCAAATGACGCAAATAAGCATGATTCTCCCCACAATTAACCTTTTTATAGTTTCAAAAACTTCCTACCATAATCTTGGTCCGGTTATCACTTTTTTTTTTTTTTTGGCTAAAAAGATAGCAATTCAAGCAAAAAGCAACATCTTTGGTTGGGGAATATTCTAACCATGATCCAACTTGTCAAACCAAGAGGAACAAAAACATCAAGCATGCTTCTTTGAACCAGAAAGTGGATACTTTTCAAGGTGATATTGAAAAGGTCCAAAGTTAAGATAGGAGCGATAAATTTCATCTTTTTGATTAACAGGATATTCCCAAATAGGAGGATGTAATCCTGGATCAATCTCTCTAGAGTTAGTTCTTTGAATCTTTCTATGATGAACTTCAAAAATTGGAGTTTTAACATTAGGAATACATGATTAGGTTTCAAGATTAGGGTTGGAAGTGTCTTCAACATCAGGCTGATGATTCAGTAGCTTTTTTTTTTTTTAAAATGTACATTAATAGTCGATCACTTAAACCTGTTAATAATTTGTGAATAAAAATAAAAATTGTGAATATATATATATATATATATATATATATATATATATATATATATATATATATATATATATTTCACATGCTTTCAATTATAAATACGAATTAAAGAATAAATGTACGTTTTTTTTTTTTTTTTTGAGATAGGGCGACAAGCGCCAACTCTCAGGGGTGTACACGTGGCGGGGGGATTGCCTACAACGTCCTCACCCTCTTGGAATAGGAGAGCGCGGTTCGGGGGTATTGAACTCGCGTCTTCTCCCACGAGGGGACCCGAAGTACCGCTGGGCTACAAGCCCTTTGGTGAATAAATACAAAACTTTTATATGGGCAAGTAAAAGGTGGTGACATAGGGGTGAATAATTGAGTTGTTTAGATTTTAGTTCAATTTTATAGTGAAACATCACTTTGGAGTCTTCACTATTAGAATATTCAATGTTTATTTTATTTTAAATGCTTTATTTATTTTATTCAGATTCTTATTATGAAAAATTAAGATTCTCTCTTTTTTTGAATTATTTCCTAAATTTTAAGGTTTCTTGGAGATTTTGAAGATTTTTAAATTCATAAAACTATTATATAATTTCTATATTGTATAGGGGGATTTTGTAAAATATTAGGGGGCCCACGCCACTTTTGACCCCTTAACTCCGCATTTGTCCAGATATCTTTGATATCACTGCATTCAACATGTTTTGAACAAAATCAATTAAAGTTTTGTGAATCAAGAGGTAAATTATATCTATAGTCACAAAAATTTTGACTTTATAATGCTATGACTAAAAAATTATTTTTTCTAACACAAAACTTATAAAACATCGCTCTGGCCACAAGTAAGTCAAAATTGACTATTTGGATGAGCGAGCACACGTGGCACTGACATATATGGCGAATTCGCTTCATGTGTTTTATGGATTTTTGTGTGAATAAAAATAGCTTTTTTGGCTATAGTCTCATAAAAATAAAACTTTTCTAGTCATGGGTGGGTGCAATTTAAAAAATAATTTTTTGACAATAGCATTATAAACCCCAAAACTTTTGAAAACAGTATGTTTTGGTTTTATGTGTCTTGGAGCAAAGATTTATGGGCTTTGTGTTAGTAAAAATAGTTTTTTAAATATAAAGTTTTAATCCTAAAACTTTTGTTAACATGGGTGTACCCACATACATAGCATGGTTAGTATAACTCGGAGAAAGGCCCTTGTCTCAAGTTTGTTGAAATCACATAACAAGTTTTATTTTATATTGTTTATATGGGTTTGCAAATGTCATATATATATATTCATATGATTTATTTCTGACTTCACTTCACATATCCCAATATCACTGGGAGAAAATATTACCTAAACTTAATATTATTTTATTTACGTGTAATTAAGATATCCATAAGAATAGCAACTTGTGGCATCATTCGGGGCACAAACAAGTTTTTAATGGATTAAATTACTAGACGTACATAATAATTTATGATTAATATAAAAAGTTGTAGGATAAAAACTTCAATTTTAGACAGTGTACGTACTGAAACACAAACTTTATATGTTTTAAATTATACCTCAACTTTAATTAAACCAAACTTTATATTTGTTAATAACATGTATTATCAATGATTAAAAATTATTAAGTGTAATCTTAAAATATTTTTAAGTTAATATACAATAAACATTTTAAGAATAATATATATATATATTTGGAAGGAGATGAATAACTTATGCAGAGGTGACAACAACTTCTTATTAAAGTAAGGTATTTGTGTTTTTACTAAAAAATGGATTTGATTTTAGCTAGAGGTGCAAGCTGGGCTGTGCCGGCCCGAGCCCGGCACGGCCCAGCGCAATTTGGGCTGTGCCTGGCCTAGTACGGCCAGCTACAATACTAGGCCAGACTGGCACGGCCCATATCCCTAAGCTGTGATGGCCCGAGCACGCGGCCCAGCCCAGCACGACCCGCCACAAATAGCTGTTGCGGGCCGGCCCAACACGGCCCACCAGTTTTTTTTTTATTTTTTTCCCAACTAATTTAAGTATTAGAAAATAACATTTGTAGCCCTTTTAACAATTATAAAACGGCTAGTTTTAAGGCTATTTTAGATTTTAAAATGTAATTACTCTTTTACCCTTTTCAACAACAATAAACGGCTAGTTCTCAAGTATTGAAGACTCCAAACTCTCTTAGTTCTCAATCTCTTCAAGTTCAAGATTTGAAGTTTGTCAAATTCTGCTCAAGTGTTTCATCAATCCAACAATTCCCCCACCTTTTCATCAATTAATCAATTCAGAATTTTCAAGAAAACCACGAATTAAATTTACATCAGCAAGGTTGAGGTAACCCTAAACTTTTTTTTTCTTTTTTATAATGGCCGGCTCTCTCAATTTTTCTTTCGATATACCATTTTTTTTTATGAAAACAACTCCGAAAATTTTGGTGATTCACAACTGAGCCTATTACCGAATCCCTTAATATGGGACCATCTAGTAGCAGGCCCTCAAACAAGCACAAGAAAAAGAACTTCGGGGTATGGCAATTTTATGATATTGTTGAATTTCCAAACAAAAGGGCTCGTGTCGTTTGTAAAAAATATAAAAAAGATTTTTCGTGTCAAACTTCGGTGGAACGGGTCATTTGAAAAGGCATGCCGACAAACATGCCACTAGTCAAAATGATCATTCCCAAATACAAATTAGTTTTGCAAATTCAAGTATTGGAACTTTTGTTTTTTTCAATGAAAATGCAAGAAAATGGATCGCAAAATTTATTGTTCAAAATAAACAACATTTTTATCTTGTTGAAAATCTAGCGTTTATAAAAAATGCAAGTTAAGGGTTTTAATCCGAATTTTAAATCCGTTTCAAAGACTACTATGAGAAACTATTGTATTATTATTTATGAAGAATATAAAGAAAAATTAATTTCCGAAATTTTTAAAGGTTTATTTAAAATTTCTCTTACTTCCGATAATTGGTCTTCTCAAAATAATTCCGATTATCTTTGTGTTACCGCTCATTATATTGATAATAATTGGACTTTGCAAAAATGTATTTTGAGTTTTATTGAATTAGAATACCAACATACCGCAAGTAATATTGCCGGTTACATCATGCATACTATTAATGAGTACAAACTTGAAAAATTAGTATTTTCAATCTCTCTTGACAATGCTTCGGCAAATAATTGTGCCGTTGATATGTTACAAATGCATTTAGATCCTATGTTTTCCGAACTTTTGTTCATGTTCGTTGTATATGCCGTATATTAAATTTATGCGTTGAAGATGGTTTAAAAATTATTGATCCTCATATTCGTAGAGTTAGATAAGCTATTTTATATACAAAAAACTCTTCTTCACGAAGGTATGAATTCAAAAGATATTGAAGGCAAATGGGAAAAAAATATAAAAAATTTATTTCCGATGTTCCACATAGGTGGAATTCAACTTATAATATGTTGGATTGTGCTTATGATTACAAAGATGTTCTTACAACGTATTGCCGTGAGTTTTTCCCCGACCTTGGAATAACTAATTATGATTGGGAAGTTAGCTATATGATAAAGGAGTTTTTGAAAATTTTTAATTCCGCAACTAAATTTTTTCCGGTATTTATTATCCTACTACTTTTATGACTATTTCTCATTTATATTATATTAGTGAAATTTTTGTAAAATATAGATGTGATACTAATTTTGCTCCCATTGTTGCTCCTATGGAATTAAAATTTAAAAAATATTTTGCAAAAATCGGTTTGTCAAGATTTAATTGTCACCTCGGATACAATAAAAAAACCCCTTTTCATTTTTTCCCCTCTATTAATGATTGAAGATTGGTCTATCTCGCCAACTCCGTAGACTATCGGATATTTTTTTCCCCGAAAAAATATACATAATATATATAGAATTTAAGTTATATATAATACTATTTATTAAGAATATTGATTGAGAGTTATTGAATCATGATTAAATGACTATTAAATATAAAAATATTATATAAAATATTATTTATTTTTTTGTTGTTTTTCTTAATATTGTTTGACATTGTTTGAAACAGTAATGACCGTTGGATATCAATCTAATAACTATTGTAATGTCACTAAAATTTTAATCAAAACACATCTATGATGAGCCCTCATATATATATATATATGATTTTACCACTGATATATATGCAAATTAACTAGTCCATCAAGATTTAATTTTTACCACTGATACAGCTAGAATTTTTTTTTTCTCCTCATTTAATGGTTGAAGAATGGTCTATATGTCAGCCAAGTGAGTATAGATTATTGAACAGTGTCTCTAACCTTTTTGAAAACATACGCTATATATATCTATATCTATATATATATAATTATTGTTAAGTGAACATATTGAGGAAGAATAATTTCATCATCTTCCTTTTAATTTGCTTTTTTCCACATGAAAGGAAACAACGTGAAACAAGGAAACTTTCAAAAAAGAATAAATGATGATCAATTCTAATTTTGAAATATTTTTCACATATTGTCAACATTAGCCATAATAGGATTTCTGAGATTTCCAACATCAGTGGCAAAATCAACATAGGTGTTATACATATATATATGTTTTAAATTTCTTTACTTTAAATTATAATTTTAATGTTTTTAAACTATTTTAATTGAGAAATTTCAGTATGAAGATTTAAGTAAGTAAAAAATTGCATATTTATAATTTTAATTGATATTAGTTATGGGTTGAATCTCATCACTGAGGATTGTGCTAAAAGTTCATCATTAAGGTATACTCTAGTGTGTCTGTATATATTTTTTATAAATATTTTTAATTAAAAATATATATATGTAAAAAAATATCTTAGTGCGATAGAAATTAAAATTTTCTCAAAAAATTGTTTCTCTCTTACATCATAGTTTTATAATCGGATATTGCAATTATATTTTTATGTAAAATATGTAGAAACCGTTTACAAATTTATTGTTTTATATAGATTATTTTCTATGTAATACAAAAGTCTTCTCGTGATCAACACTGGCTTAGTACAGTAATAAGCCACTTTGCATTACATAGGTGTGGATTCAAAACTCCACGCATCGATATAGTGATAATATTATTTACTGGGTATTATTGCTGTTGAGCCATGTCTATGGAATGGTCTTAGTGTGCGTTCTATATAGGAGTCGTATTCTCCATCTATTTAAAGTTGCATAATAAAAAATTTACTATTGTAGGGTTATAGTTTCTGATATATCATCCAAGACATACATGACATGTTTTTATTGCTCCTCATGTTAACCCCACCTCACAATTCACCTCGAAAGGAATATTAAATCATCATAACTTGTGCACTTTTGTACTTATCTATTCTTTTGAGGGCGGTTTATCGCCTTTGTAAGAAAAAAATCTTATGGGGATTGTATCATTAATTTTTAAATAAACTTGATAAACTATATACATATGTCATAATCTCAAAATTTAAAAAGAAAAATTTATTCTACAACGAACACAGGAGGTTATTTGTATTTAAACCTTAAATACGATATAAAAAATAATTTTAAATGATATTGGCATTCAAAAACATACTACAAACATGTTTTGGCATGCTTTTAAATATTTAATCATAAGAAAACAAAAAGTTAAGAAAGACTAATATGCATCAGTAAAACTTAAAAAGACAACTGTATTGAGAGCAATTGTGAACATGGCCTAAGTTGGATAAGAGTTATATATTATGTCATGTGGTTGTAATTGTGTAATCTAATTAAGAATTAGATAAAAGACATAGATCTTATTAAATCATTACAATTGTATTCATGTCTATTGTAGATCATGACTCAAATTAGATAAGGGACTGATTTTATTATGTGGTTATACTTGATTGGAACATGTGGTGTTTGTTAGTATTTATTCTTATATTTTTAAAATATTTTATTTAGAGGTGGTGATTTAATTGACAGTTAAAAATTACAAATAAAGAACTATACTCATTCTTAAAAACTCATATAGTTATAAATATTCTCTATCAAAACAATCTTATATATATATATATAAATAAAATTGCAAAATTCCTATATATATATATATATATATAATAAACGAGGTTTTGAACCCTGAAATGAGATTTTCAATGACTTTAATTACCACAGTTTATGACTTCTCTTTATGAAAAACAGAAATATTTGTAGGTAAACAAAGTTAAACATATATATAATTTAATTACCTTAGTTTTTTACATTTACGTCATTGATGCATGGCTGGCCAAGCCACCCATTCAACTAAGTTGACCACACCTAACAGGCTAACACCAATAAGTTTCTTCAATAAAATAATCTTTTTCCAATACAAAATGAAGAAAAAACATAAATAAAATAAAAAGCTCAAATATATACCACTTTTTAGATCATACAAAAACGTCACAGTGCAGCAGATACGCCCACAAAACCATGCGGCATAAATTCATGGAAACTTACAGTTTATAATATAATAATAATTCATAAATCAAACAGACAAGGTCAAATACAACACCAGCCAGCCAAGAAGCAATCTTTTAAGCTCAAAGATAATAACAAATAATAAAATAATAAAAACAATAAACAAACGTCACATTCACCCGGCGCGCACATCACATGACAAGGTCCAAAACTGCATGCCATCAAGAGAGAAACACTCTTAACGATATTCCAAATCTTTCTATATATATATACCCATGCATCCAACTTACTTTGCACGTCATCTCTAACTCTAATAACACAACAAAGTTTCTTTCTTTTTCTTGTTCTTCATCTCTATAGATTATAAGTAGTAATTAATGGATAAGCTACCCAAGTGTGGAGCTAACTATACTCCTTTGAGCCCCATCACCTTCTTGCCAAGAGCCGCCGCAGCCTACTCCCAGCGCACGTCCATCATCTACAACTCTGTCCGGTTCACTTGGAAGCAAACTTATGATCGATGCCTCCGTCTCGCTTCATCTCTTCGATCACTAAACATCACCAAGAATGATGTGGTTCGTATATAAGTAATACCTTCTCTGCTACTAATTTATATATTTTTTTTTATTTGTCATCTTCCAATATTTCTGAAGTATTTTTTACTATTTTTTAAAAATTAATTACCTTTTAATTAACTTTATATTTAATTTGTTCATTACAATTATAAAAAAGTAAATAAAGTTGTCTTAGTAATAAATAAGAGAGAATTGAGAAAAATAATTAAATAGAAAATTCAATTTGAGAAGGTACTATGTAAAAAAAAGGATGAGGGATCGAATTACAAAATTCATAAAATAAGTGCTTATTTAATTTATTTTACATTTATACATGTTTTTTATATTTTGGATGGTTAAGAAATAAAGTTTAAAAATTCACAAAAATATTGAAACAGTTGGCGATTTTTTTTTAAAGAAAATTTTGTAGTAATTCTCTTTTTTATGTATTTGTAATAACTGTGCAGGTTTCGGTACTTGCACCGAATATTCCGGCGATGTATGAGATGCACTTTGGAGTGCCGATGGCCGGGGCGGTGCTAAACACCATAAACACACGCCTTGACGCCGGTCACATCGCCACCATCCTGCACCACTCCGAAGCCAAGCTCCTCTTCGTCGACTACCAGTACGTGCCACTCGCTCAACAGGCTCTCGACCATCTCGCAGAGGATGGGGAGCCCGTACCGCTCGTGGTCGTGATCGATGAGATCGATGCACCAACCGGTGTGCGGATGGGCGAGCTGGAGTACGAGCAGCTCATCATCTCCGGAGACGAGTACCAATATCATGGAGTGGACGATGAGTGGGATGCCATCGCATTGAATTACACTTCCGGCACGACGTCGGCTCCCAAAGGTGTGGTCTACAGCCACCGCGGCGCGTACCTGAGCACCATGAGCCTCTTGTTACAGTGGGGAGTGGGGAATGAACCGGTGTATCTCTGGTCCCTTCCCATGTTCCACTGCAACGGTTGGACCTTCACATGGGGCATGGCCGCGCGAGGCGGCACCAACGTTTGCATCCGCACCACCTCACCAGCCGAGATGTACCGCGCCATCGCCGACCACAAAGTCACGCACATGTGCTGCGCGCCAGTCGTCTTCAACATCATGCTCGAAGCCACGAGGGAAGATCCCCTCCCCATCAGGTCTCGTATCGAGGTGCTCACCGGTGGGGCGCCGCCTCCGGCTGCGCTGCTGGAGAGGATCGAGGAGATGGGGTTTCATGTGACGCATTCTTACGGTATGACTGAGGCGACGGGGCCGGCTTTGGTGTGTGAGTGGATGGCTGAGTGGGATCTCCGGCATGCGGAAGAGCGGGCCGAGTTGAAAGCTAGGCAGGGGATCAGCGTGCTCTCTCTTCAGGAAGTGGACGTCAAAGATACGAAGACCATGTCAAGCGTGCCACGCGATGGGATGTCACTCGGGGAGGTGGTGCTGCGCGGTAGCAACGTAATGAAGGGTTACTTGAAGAACAGTGAGGACACGGCGGCGGCCTTTAAGGGTGGCTGGTTTCTCACCGGCGATGTGGGTGTCATCCATCCGGATGGGTATCTAGAGATAAAGGACAGGTCTAAGGATGTGATTATATCTGGAGGGGAGAACATCAGCAGTGTGGATTTAGAGACGGTGTTGTACCGGCACCCGATGGTGAGGGAGGCGGCGGTGGTGGCGATGCCGCACCCGCGTTGGGGCGAGACACCGTGCGCTTTCGTGTCGCTTGTGAAGGGAAATGCTAATGGTGTTGGTGTGAGTGAGGAGGATATTGTGTCTCTTTGTAGGAGTAATTTGGCAAGGTTTATGGTGCCCAAGAAGGTGATTTTCATGGATGAGCTTCCGAAGACCTCTACTGGGAAAATCCTCAAACTCAAGCTCAGAGAGATGGCTAAAGGATTGCAGTTGCCACAAGTTGGGATAGTGAAGGTGTATAACAAACAGGATGAAGGGATCCTTATTTGATTTGATATCTATATATGTTTTACTTTGTTAGAAAATTTCATTCTCTTTTTTCTTTTCCTTAATAAATAATTTATGTGGTCTTCTGGGGTTGTTGATTGTTCTAGCTATAGTTAAAACATATAACTTACTGGGTACTGCATGTTTGGTAATTCTGTTGATTGATTAATTACGTTACAGTACATATGTTGGAACATTCAATCAAACAGTCTAGGAAGAGAAGAAGAAATTTTTGGCTGATGGTTGATGCATTTCAGTTAAACAAGAACAAGGTTACGTTAACATTGCCATTGATTTCATCAGCTAGATAGAAGAATTAATATTATGAGAGCATGTGAGCTTAGAGTGCAAGTACTCAAAATTACAGAGTGTTTCCACACAATGACACAGAATTAATATTATAAGGATGATTATAGTTTTCAAACATGCCCTAATTTTATTTTAATTTAGATCTTAATAATTCGGGACAAAATACAGCTCTCCGTGTAATTATTATGAAAAAAGAAAGTTAAACTCTCAACCTCTTATTTAGAAGGAAAAATAAATAATTATTTTTCTATAATAAGGATTGTATATAATTTTTTTATATTTATTTTTTATCATAAGATGTCTGTGCTTTTTGTTTTGATAAAGGTGATATTAATTTTGTCCATGCATGATATTAATATAGATGCATATATGAAAATTGATATATGCACATACTTGACATTGTATATTAATTTTGCAATTTTATCATAGATGCATATATTTATGCACATACAAAATTGTATAATATTAATTTTGTTTTGATAAAGATGATAAGCGTACTTGTTAACATTTCCATCATGGGTTACCTCAGATGTGAGATTTTGTAACGTATCCATATTTATTAAAAAAATTATGTTATGATTTTTTTCTTTATAATCTTGCCGAATATCCCTATACTCAAATATTATCATAATAGGTTAAGCTTACAATGCGTTGGAACAAGGGATCCTTGTTTATACTATTGTATCTCTGTCATTAGTCTTCAAGTCTCATTTTTCTTTCTAAATAAATTAAAAAAAAAAGCCTTCTAGTCTTGTTCAACGTTCTAAAATACACTGTTTTGCCAATATTAGATAATCCAATGGAATTGACTACGAATATATTAGATCATTCAACTAAACAGTCCACGAAGATATGACCAAATATTGAGGCAGACGATATTATGGTTCATAAATTACATTATAAAAATTAATTTCATGAGCTAACAGCACTATAGTCCATGTGATGAAGAAATGAAATTAATTTGATTGTCCTCTCAACTCATCCATGTGTGAGTATAATAAATTATCCTGCATATGACTTCAAAGGCATTCAGTTGCATGCATGCCTTGGTCTTCTTTTTTTTGGTTGGGATGAGCTCACAAGAGCTTACAAAAACACCTCTTTGCATGCATGCCTTGGTCTTCTTGATCAGTTATATGACTTCAAAGTGGAAAGTGGAAACATCAACTCCAAAGTCTTTGTGGTATTTACTACGAATGGAAAGAAAGTCCAACAATGTATGCCTCTTGTTGTTTTGGACTTGCACATGGAAATGTCAGATTAATGCAAAAGTTTCATCATAACATTATTGGACCAAATTACAGGTTCATGTATTAATTTTATAAAAACTTTCTTAACCTAATAGAAAAAGTATTTAATAATAAAATGGTCCTTCATAAAAAACCCCCATATATTTTGTAATGATGAGGTAGCAAAAGAATTATCGATGAATTGTTTTTATTTCATAATGATTTATGAATTTTGGATCATATTATTATTATTATTATTATTATTATTATTTTGAAAACAGTAGATAAACCATTCTAAATATATATGTCATGATAAAGATTCAAACAAATGCGGAGCTAATATTACAACAAGAGACACGAGGAGGAAACATAGACAAAGACACAAGACGAATAGAAGGGAAAGGAGGAGAAACAAGCAGCAATGGTTAGGCGCAACAAAAAAGAAAACAAACGAGATGAGTCAAAGCATCCATGGAAAGAACTCACAGAGATATTCAGCCATAGTTGCTATTACTCAAGAGAATCAAGCTGTTCATTGGTTGCTTCCTTAATAATCTTCAATATATATAATTGAAATAGGTGGCATTATATTGAAATAGGTGGCAAGAGACGTGAATTTAAAACACAATTATTTCTTTCTGACAAAATATTCCAAAACATTAGATAATTCAAAACATTCAAAAAAGTCAAACCTTAACTAAGGACATTGGAGATCTAATGAGAGTAAAAAATTTTCTTAAAGTGATGCTACATATGGGAAGTGAAGGGGTACCAAAGAAAGAAATGGGTAATTTTGGCAAGATAATTTTTTTGTGGAGTAATGTTATTTTCCTACCATTTCTTGAAAGAAAAGTTAGAGATAAAGAAGATTTACAAAAGATGTCTAATTTTAAGAGATAAGTAGTTTGAGCTTTCCCTATAATCTGAGACGCTTATGGGCCTACTGGTTTTGTAACCACAGTTTCGATTATACAGAGGATCAAGTCTTTGGCCACTATTGCTATTTGGGACAGGGTGCATAAGTCCCACCATACTTAGAACTCAAAGAATCATGTTTGTCTCATAGTCCCCGCTCTAGGTATTCGGATGGTCAACTTATGAGTTCCATTTAGGAAGGTCTCATGAACCATCCTACTTAATTGATCAACTATAACATCATCTCCCTTGCCTAAAATGTTTATTTAAAAAAAAACTCAAAATTAAACCCAAAATTTACATATAGTGATGGCATAAATACTTATTAATTAAGCTTATGAGTATAGTTAAGGTAACAAGTTAAGCAGTGCATCTTTGTATTTCACTGATGGTTCTTTAATACTAATGTTGTGAGCTTTATCTTCTTTCAACAGCTGAGAGTTAATTTGTTCCACTTTTGATCATCATCCTTTACGTTACCAGAGCTTAAATTAAATTAAAAATTACAGAATCAACTAATGGCTCAAGGAAAAGAATACCCTCTTTAAGCGTTGACAACATAACCAAATAGAATGCAATGTGAAAAGAACACCAATAATATCAGAAACTTATTTCATCGTTTTCATTTTAATTGAATAATAAACAAAAAATTCAAGTGTCTTATATAACATGCGGTCTCTCAATGCTTATACTCTTAATTATCATCCAAAAAAATTTGTAAGAGATGTTAAAGCCCTTGTAACCACGCATGTCTTGTGAAAAAAAAAATTGAAAAACAAAATAAAATAAATTGAACGATATCAGATAAGGAAATACAACCATGCACCAAAAAATTGATTAACAAATAAAGAACAAAATTAGAAAGTGGTAAAAGTCACTTCAATTAAGCTATATAAGAATCACTGGAGTTGGGGTGGTGGCTTGCATGTTCTCTTGCGCAGCATACCCCTTCTTCACCATCAATGCATGTGGTTTCTTGTCCGAGTTCAATTTAAATCCTTTAGCCATCTCTCTGAGCTTGAACTTGAGGATTTTCCCAGTAGAGGTCTTCGGAAGCTCATCCATGAAAACCACCTTCTTGGGCACCATAAACCTTGCCAAATTACTCCTACAGAGAGACACAATATCCTCCTCACTCACACCAACACCATTAACATTTCCTTTCACAAGCGACACGAAAGCGCACGGCGTCTCGCCCCAACGCGGGTGCGGCATCGCCACCACCGCCGCCTCCCTCACCATCGGATGCCTGTACAACACCGTCTCTAACTCCACACTGCTGATGTTCTCCCCTCCAGATATAATCACATCCTTAGACCTGTCCTTTATCTCTAGATACCCATCCGGATGGATGACACCCACATCGCCGGTGAGAAACCAGCCATCCTTAAAAGCCGCCGCCGTGTCCTCACTGTTCTTCAAGTAACCCTTCATTACGTTGCTACCGCGCAGCACCACCTCCCCGAGTGACATCCCATCGCGTGGCACGCTTGACATGGTCTTCGTATCTTTGACGTCCACTTCATGAAGAGAGAGCACGCTGATCCCCTGCCTAGCTTTCAACTCGGCCCGCTCTTCCGCATGCCGGAGATCCCACTCAGCCATCCACTCACACACCAAAGCCGGCCCCGTCGCCTCAGTCATACCGTAAGCATGCGTCACATGAAACCCCATCTCCTCGATCCTCTCCAGCAGCGCCGCCGGAGGAGGCGCCCCACCGGTGAGCACCTCTATCCGTGACCTGATGGGGCGGCGTTCTTCCTTCTTGGCTTCGAGCATGATGTTGAAGACGACTGGCGCGCAACACATGTGCGTGACTTTGTGGTCGGCGATGGCGCGGTACATCTCGGCTGGTGAGGTGGTGCGGATGCAAACGTTGGTGCCGCCTCGCGCGGCCATGCCCCATGTGAAGGTCCAACCGTTGCAGTGGAACATGGGAAGGGACCAGAGATACACCGGTTCATTCCCCACTCCCCACTGTAACAAGAGGCTCATGGTGCTCAGGTACGCGCCACGGTGGCTGTAGACCACTCCTTTGGGCGCCGACGTCGTGCCGGAAGTGTAGTTCAATGCGATGGCATCCCACTCATCGTCCACTCCATGATATTGGTACTCGTCTCCGGAGATGATGAGCTGCTCGTACTCCAGCTCGCCCATCCGCACACCCGTAGGCGATTCAATGTCATCGATCACGACCACGAGCGGGACCGGCTCCCCATCCTCTGCGAGATGGTCGAGAGCCTGTCGAGCGAGTGGTACGTACTGGTAGTCGATGAAGAGGAGCTTGGCTTCGGAGTGCTTCAGTATGGTGGCCACGTTGCCGGCGTCCAGGCGTGTGTTTATGGTGTTTAGCACGGCCCCGGCCATCGGCACTCCAAAGTGCATCTCATACATCGCCGGAATATTCGGTGCAAGTACCGAAACCTGCATATAAATTAACATATATATATGCACACATTTATTACAAACAATGAAAAAGAAACAAATTATCAACATGAATGTGTTGTGTTGTATATATCCGAACCACATCATTCTTAGCGATGTTCAGTGATCGAAGAGACGAAGCGAGACGGAGGCATCGATCATAAGTTTGCTTCCACGTAAACCGGACAGAGTTGTATATAATGGACGTGCGTTGAGAGTAAACGGCAGCGGCTCTTGGCAAGAAGGAGATGGGGCTCAAAGGAGTGTAGTTAGCTCCACACTTGGCTAGCTTATCCATTACTAGTTAATTATAATCTATGGGAGATGAAGAACCAGAGAATTAGATGAAACTAAAGAAACTTGGTCGGGCTTGGAGATGGAGTGGAGAGGAGCGTATGGTGCATGGACTTAAATAAGGGGAGTTGGAGCATATTTTTAATGTTGACAGGTGAAGCTAGTGTTGGACCATGTGATTGGTGCGGTTGGTGAAAGGATTGGTGAGTTCCCTGGCAGCATGTGGTCTTGGCAATGTGCCTGCTCATTTGACCATGTGTGGCTTTGGGTCTGCTATACTTTTCCTTGCTTCCTTCTTTCTTCTTCTATAGACTTCCACGCAGACTCTACTTTTGTGGAACATGTTACTGTGACGATTGTTTACTCGTTCAACATAATGATTGCTCGGTTATCGTTTTTGTTAATACACTTTAAAGGGATAGTTACCCTTAATTAATTTGGTGTTTGAGTTTTTTTTTTTTTTTTTTTAAATAGTTGATAAATAATAAATCTCTCGTGGTAGATCAAGCCATTTGCATTACTAGACTAACTAGTGTATCACCTTGTTTTTTTTTTTTATCTTTTAATGATTTTTTTTTTGTGGGGTGTCACTTGTTGTTTTTGTGAGAGAAAAAGTTGATTTAATAGTTTATTTGAACATTAATTGTTAATTTTAATTCTTTTATACATTTTGTTGGAAGCTCCAAGCAATTGAAATTAAAACTCATATGGTATTATTGAATAATTACTTTTTGAGAAATAAATATAATTATCATGACAATGCTTTGAATCAAAAAATTATGTATATATGAATGAGAATGGACACGTGTGTGATAAAATTGATAATTATAATTCGAACTTGTCTGACAAATGAAATTAAATGCAAGAATCAAAATAGATGTATTTTTATTCAAGCCCTAAAATTGTCAAATGGGATACACATTTATGGATATTGAAAGCCTTTCAAGGAAAAATTCTTGAAGGCCATTTGTTCTTTTTTCTATAAAATTATTAAATATGAGTTTTTGCAATAATGGTGGCAGGGCAGATCTTAATAACCACTCTTAATATAATTTAACCTCATATTTAAAAATTCATTTTATATGATTATTTGGGTCTGTTTAGATCACAGAATGAAATAAAAAAAATTAAAAAGTGTATGAAAGTAGAGAAATGAGAACAAGAATAAAAATAGTGTTCTCAAGAAAAAGTAAGAGGATGATAAATAAATGATATTAATGTATAAAATAGTAAATTATATTTAATAATAAATAAATTTATTTATTTATAAAATATTTAGAATATGATTATTTACTTTAAATATTATAAATAAATATTGAAATCAAACAAATTTATTTTAACTATTATAATTAATCAATTAGTTAAATTAAACCAAGAGTAAAAACATTGTTTCCAAAGGAAGAATGAGTGTTTCCATATATTTTGAGAGAAAAGGAATTTCTAAGAAGGAGCATCATCCCTTTTTTTTTTCCTGTGCAGAGGGCTATACAATAATGAATTACATACATATGTTACATCTAGAAATTCTTTTAAATGTAATGTTGTATAAACTGATAGAGGAGATTTTTTTAGAGTTATATATATACACACACAGTCTCTTGGAGTAAGATATTTGGTCATTTTTTTAACTTGTAGCCCTCTTTAGAAAAAAATATACACTTTTAATTTTTTGAATTCTTAAACCGTAAATTTTCAGAATGTATGTAAATAATTAATGTTACGTGGAATATGATGTATACAAAATGTATTAACATGTATTGCACAGTAAAATTATTTTGATGTGAGATTATATATATTATTTTAACAAAAAGTCATCTTAAAATTACATATTATTTAAATCTTCACATGGTCCACATTTAAATGTGGCATGTTTAGGTTGAACTATTTTTTAAATACATCTCTTGTAGGTTGGTGCTCATAAAATTTGCAAGTGCATGTAAGTTAAGCATGCTTTAATTTTCATGAGCTAATTAATCAATGCATGCAATAGAACAAACTGTATATTAATAATGGCATGCATTGGAGAGGGAGTTAATCATTCAACACACTTATCTTCTCAACTTAGGTGAATTGAGGTTTGAACATGATTCATTCACAGAATATGAACGTTTTATTTGAGGGGTCAAATATTAATATACCAAAAGTTCGTCTTATTTCGAATGTGTAAGAAAGGATCTAGTGTATCACATGAAAGGAAAAGAAAAGTTACATATAAAGAGAAAAGAAGAGATGTATATGTATACATATACGTACAATACATGTATGTATGTACAAGAACTCTAACAGAATGCACTTAGATTCTAATCTTCACAAGCACATGTATTTAAATATTCTAATATACATTAAGTTTTGAATAAACTAAAATTTAATTTAAACCGCTGGTGCAAAACAGGTGGAAGCTTGTGGTGGGAGAAACTTAGTTTAAATTGGAATATAGCCAGGGTTTTTTACAATTTGAATTTATATTTATATTAAAGATTAATCCTAGTTATTATCATCCTTGACTTGATTAATTTAATCTGAACAAGTTTAATTCGAGTTATAATATTAGTCCAGTTAATGATTAATACTCTTTAATAATTAAAATAATTAATATTAATCAATAGGTACATGGCATGAATTGATTAAAAGTTCACAAAAATTTATTTTCTTAATCAATATTATATGAGGGATCCTCTCGGTTTATCGATAAATTATTCGAAAAGCTGTTTGTATTTCACAATTACGGTTTCCAACCACATCACACATCCGCGGAATTCTAAACTCGCTCCAAGAATTGCCCATCAAATTACCTACTTAGGGATTCCTCTTTCGGAAGAAGACCAAGGTGTATAGACTGGATAAAGCTCATCGGAATGGTTCGGCTCTAGACTCACTTCCTGGAAAGCATCCTATCTATCCTTAGGAGGTCGTTTAACTCTCATCAGTGTGCTCTCAACTATCCCGAGTCTACTGGATGTCGGTCTTCAAACTCCCGCTGGGTAATCAAAGAAATTGATCAAATTCAAAGAGACTTCCTTTGGAAAGATCTTGATTTGGGACCTAAAGAAATCGATTGGTTGCATGTAATAGGATTTCCGGGCCCCGTGAACATGGGAGGCCAGGGAATTCTCAATCTTCGGGATTTCAATAAAGTTTTACTTGGGAAGTAATGGTGGAAATTATCCTACAATCCCAATAGTAGTTGGGCCAAAATCATCAAAGCTAACTACTCATTCAGATTTCCAATTGAAATTTTATATCATCACCCACCCCGAAATAAATCCTTCTTCCGGGCAGGGAGTGCATTCCACTTTAATTCCCTTTCGCTCCCTTTCCAAAACCATCGAAATGGCTTTAACACATCCCACTGGTATGATAGTTGGCATAATAGGCAACCACACAAAGATACTTGGCCAACGCTATTCTCTCGATTGCATTACTCCCTGGATAAGCATCGGGATCTTTCTTCAAAATCTAAACAATCCAGGAGATCTTGTTCCATTCAAGCTTCTCTTGATACTTTATCCCCCTCCTAGAAATTATCCCCGATTGTGCCGATAACCAAGAAGACTCCTACACTTGGGTGTCTTTGAAAAAAAAGGGAACTTCACAATCAAATCCTTCTACAAATTTCTGATTTATGGTGAAATGCGTAGTCCGAATTATTCCTTTTGCTGAAAAATCCGGTCCTAGCAAAAATAACCTTTTTTTGTTGGCTTCTTGGAGAGGACAAAATTCTTACTACTCTAATCTTTTCAAGAAAGAGTGTAATTCTCAACATTCCACGGATACTTGTGTCCTCTTCTCACAACGCCTCCGAGAAGCCGAATCATCTTTTTATTGATTGTGATTTTTCAAAATGAATCTGGACATTCTTCTCTTAAATCTTAGATTCAAACATCTCCCTGCACCCGGCCACCGTCCTGGACTTCTTGGTTACCCTATCTCCTTCCTCAACACCGAACTCTCTGGATCTTGCACTTC